>JAHMML010000029.1:237468-263586 GCA_020341155.1 Eciton burchellii | reverse complement strand
GGGGGGGGGGGGCGGAGAGGCGACGTCAGGCAGATTCGCTCTCCGCTGGCGGTACGTTGGCTGCTTCTTTCCGTCGTAAAATGCATATTGGATATTTTTACGACGCGCTAGGGAGGAGGCGAGGGCGATTAGCTGTTTTTAGGAGCATCAGCTCCGAGGAGGGTGCGTACTTCCGGATCAGGCCACTCCAGCCAGAAAAACGACTCCCCCTCCTCCCCGTGCCGGCCTCCAAAATCGACCTCCCGGATGTTGGCGGCGAGAAGGCGGAGAGACAGCGATCCTTTTTTTGATTCCATCTTCGGACATGATAAAAAATTCACTTAAAGCGAACCGTCCGTCCCGCTCATGCTTCGACGGGCATCTCTTTAACCGTCTTCTTGTTTCTGGAAATCTTGACGAATCTCGCTTGGACGGAGAACGCGATGCGGACTTTCCTGATCTTATTCGATCGCGAGCAACCGAGCAGCAGCAGCAGCAGCAGCAGCAGCAGCAGCAGCAGCAGCAGCTTCAGCTTCAGCGCTTGCTGAAACTTGATTTCAGTTGCACGACGAGGACATGGAGGCTCGGTTACGCGCGTCTCCCCGTCTTTCTCTCAAGATCCGATCTCACGATCTCTGTCGCGGTGCGTCGAATAATCGGCAAGGGGGAACAAAGGGGGAAATAAAGAGGGGGCGATGGCGGGAAAAGGCGCCAATAACGGTTCGACGTTTCATCTCAGTCGCATCTTGCGTAACGTCGAGTTTGTTTGACACGCTAGCTCGGCAGAACGTGACCACCCTCGAGTTACTAATATCAAAGCCTCCCTCTATGCGATGAACAAAGGGGCTGCGCGATGCGGGAGGGGAGTACGTGACGACGAGAAGTATCAGAGGTCCAAGGATTAACGCTTTATTACGAGGTCGGCTTTAAAGTCGACGTCTTTCAGTCGATTATCCGAACGGCGCTTCTTTTGTGCGTCGAGTTCCTGCGCGGGGCACGTCGAACCCGCTTCCGGCCGCCATAATTTTTCCCTTCTAAATACACGAATGCTGCCGTATCGCATCGCTCGTAGCTCGAGCGAGCTGCGGGGATTAAAGGTCGATAAGTCGGAGCGGTTAACGCGCGCTCGGCGTTTCTTCCCGCGATTCTTTCAACTTGGAACACACCCAACGTCCGCGGGTAGAGGGGAACTGCGTTTGCGTGCCGTGCCGCTCGAGAGACCGCGGTGTTTGTGCATCCAGAAGGAGAGCGTGTTTGCATATTACATGAAGTAATACGTCCGCGATCGGGGTCGTTGGGGGTTGCAACGCGCTTTTAGCCGTATCACGACCCCGTGTTTCGAAGACGCGTTTTACGCTCCTGCACTGCATGTACACACGTGCGCGCGTGTGGGTCTGCGGTATGGGTGTACGGGTGCGAGTCGTATAAGACCGGAGGCACGCGCGCGCGTTGTATGAAATTTCCAAAGATACGTTACACGCGAAACGTATCGGGGAAGCCGTTTGCCGGATCGGGCGCGCGATCCACATCGCACATACCGTTTAATGAAATCCCATCGAACGGGCGGAACGTTCGGAAAATACGGGGCCGGACAAGGTGAAAGTTTAATATCCCGCAGCCGAGAAGCGGATTCGCGAGTGTTGCGAACGGCTCCGAGACGTTGCGAGAGGACGTCTGCGAGTATCGGCTGCGCGCGGATTCCGAGAGATTCTCATCCGCGGCGGATCGTCAGCCTTCAGCCTTCTCTTCCGCTTCGATCCACCCCGATCCAGGACTAGCTCGCGGCCCTTCTTAATTATTCACCCGCGGCGCGGGCATCACCGCGAAATTATCGCCGCGGAACGCAACACGTCGGGATGACATCCGCGGCGCAAGTGCGGTTGCGGCAGGAGCGCGCGGAAAGCGCCGTGGCGTCTTGGCGAGGGCTGATGCTGTTTCCCGGCTGTTATATCCATCGTTATGCACCAACGATTCACGAGCGCGCGTTTAATCAACTGAGCATCGCACCCCAATTGTGCAGACGCCGTTGCTGCACGCTAGGCTGACGCGTCACGAGCTAGCATCCAGCTGCCGTTATCGCCTTTCGCGATGGATGAAATTTTTCAGCCACGCGCCACCGCGCCCTGACAGCAGTCACAAGTGCGCGCGGTATGGCCGCCGCGGTATTAATTACGCGGTCGTCGCGTAATCGCGTTTGCCACGCGTCTGGGATGCTGCTGGGGGGCTACCGCTCTTCTCGGGTGTCCCCGCTGCACCGGTGACGTAACTTGAAAATGTCGAGGAAGAGAGAGAGAGAGAGAGAGAGAGAGGGATGATAGCTCTGCGGCGCTTATCTGGATATTTCATTCCAACGCGAGAGGCTTGGAAATTCGACGGTTGTTATTCACTTCTTCTCTCCCCCACTCCCCCCACCCCCCACCAGCACCAGCACCAGCACCAGCACCACCCTCGGATAGATGGCGCGCTGCGTGATTTTTATTTCGCTGAAAGAGGAAAAGGGAGCGGGTTACACGCGCGCTTCGTTACGTTCCTCTGTCATGGCGAAAGGGACCATCGGGGGAATCATGATCCTATAAAGTCGCCGGGATGCAACCGCGAATTGATAATGGATTCGTAAATCGAGGTAGAATTCAATTTCGCCGCATATGGAATCCTTCCTTCCCTTTCCTTTTTTGTTTCCTCTCCTTTTCTTCTTGTTTTTTTTTCTTTTCTTTATTTTTCCCCCTTTTCTCGTACAACGAATCGAATCGCAGATAAAGCTCGATGGTCCGTATCGCTGAAAACACCTTGCTACGTTAATCTCCTCCTTTTCATTGCTTTGATCAATGCCGACATTATAACGCAAATCGCGATCGGATCGTGCAGTCGCGATCGATCGGATCAGACAAAATCGACTTCGAGCATCGCGGAAAGACTAGCCGAACGATTCGCTCCCATTGTTCCTCTCTTTCATTGCCTCCCCCCCTTCTCACTCTCTCTCTCTCTCTCTCTTTCTCTTTCTATTTATTCCTGATATATTCGACCAAGGCCGAATATTTCCGCGGATAATCACGTACGATGCTTCGATATCGCAAAGTTTTGTTTTCCACGATTTAGCAAGCATGGCAATCGATCGAAACGGAAGGGCACGTTTCGGCCTCGAGATCGGAAATCGAAATTGCCCGATTATTTGCCCGCAACCTCTTACCTTCGCGCCTCGTTACACGGCCGCCGCGTATCTCTCTCTCTCTCTCTGATTCGATAACCGCGCCGGTGTCCCATGTGTCCCGCCAACCTCGAACGCGGAATCTCGTATTTTCTCCGCCAGCTGCTTATTGGCTGGATATTTGCAGCCTCCTCTCTCTCTCTCTCTCTCTCTCTCTCTCTTCCTCTCTCACTTACGTATCGCTCAATCGAGAATACGTTCTGTCATATACGGATTAGATTAGCTAATTTTGCTTACCTGTGCTTCCGGTGCGTTTCCGGTTCATCGCCATTTTTAATATCGAGTTCGAGCCCTTCCTCGTACTGCTCGATGTTCATTTCGATTTAGCATTGTCTCGAATATAATTCACAATATTCCGTTTAAATAACTGACACACGTCTCTCTCTCTCTCTCTCTCTCTCTCTCTCTCTCTCTCTCTCTCTCTCTCTCTCTCTCTCTCCTCCGTGGATTTTAAATTCGAGAGCAAAGACGGATTGTTGGAACTTTGGCGGCGTCTTCATTCGCACCGTCGCCCTTTAAGGGCGGAATCGTCAGTTTTGAAACGTGCGAAGGCGGCTTATCTCCGAAACTGAATTGAGCAAAGCTGGGAGGAGAAACTCCAAATACGGTATCGCGTACTCGATATCCTAGCAACGATAACACGTCGCGTCTTCTCTTATTTTTCGACAACTACGGCGTACAGTGGCTCATAAAACGCAGTCCCTCTTTCGATTACGAAGCGTCACAACAATTACAACAATAAAATAACAAAAGCTCAATGTCGGTGTTCAATTTTCCCTAATATCCACATTCGAGTATTCATCGCTAATAATTTACTTTGTGTTGACGCGCCTTCAATGTTTCGCGCAACACTCTTTATATATTTATTGCCGGTTCGAGTGAGTGTGTTCAGCAAAGATGAGAGTCGTAGAAAACACAACAATCTCCTTTAATCGTCAAACAAATCAACGATATTTCGATACTTGCTCTAACCAAGTAACAAATGTGCGACCGTTGCTTGCCTCTGGCTCCTCGCAAGACACTGAAGACACCGGGTGTTTCCCGCCTGGGAATTGCCCAACGATAAACAGTGTTTTTGTTTCGGCAACAATAGCAACGGGCCGTTCATTCGCTTTGTGACTCGTATTCGATACATGCTTGTTTACATCGAGAACATTCCGAAGCAAAGACGAATCAAAGACACATAGAAAAATCCTTGACACTTTGACAGTCTCCAATCGGCGTGTACCGGAGAGAACTCCTCATGACACGGATGCCGAACAATCGACCTCCATTACACATCTTTCTCACGATTTCTTCGCTGTTACATCCCGCGAGAGGAATCTGTTAGCTTGCGAAACGCAGAACCAGGCGCAAGTGCGCATCCCCTCGTATCACGAGGAGTCGAGGAGGCGGATTTTTATCCGCTAATGGATCGACCGCAAGGGGGGGGGGGGAGGGGGGCGGGGGGGGGGGGGAAGAAAGGGGGGGGGGGGGGGGGGGGGTGGAGGAGGAGCCGCGCTGAAAAGTTTCTCATTCATCGGGGTTTCAGCCGCGAGGGCGACGGCATGATTATAGATTTCTAATCAGCCGATTGAAATGCAAATATCTGCCGGCATCGACGATCTGTGTGGATGAGCGGAGATGGGGGAGGGGGAGGGGGATCCGCCCCGGCAGGTCCCTCCTGGCTGGAGGAGAGAGGAAGGATGGCCATTCGCGGCGAGGGAGAGAGAGAGAGAGAGGAGGAGGCATAAAACCCGTAATGCCGGCCGGCATGAGCAACTCGCGGCCCTTGCAGCCGGGGGGGGGGGGGGGGGGGRGGAACGAGGAAAGAGGAACGAGATCAATACTTCAATATCCGCCAGTAATAGCAGCCGGAGTTAACAAGGGTCTGATTGAGCCGAAGTTTGCCCCGGAGTTAGCGACGCTACGAGTCCCGCCGTCCAAAGAATCGGATTTGCGCGCCCGCGTTCCCGCTCGTTTGTCGTCCGCTCGGCCGCTCGCGAAACACGGATTCCACCGCGGGAAAGATCCGCGAGCCGGAAGATCGCGAATTCCCCCGTTCACCCCGGGGATTTATTTAGCGCGGACGCGGCGGGCGTTCTCCGCGACGCTTGCTGGATCGCCAGATCGGCGGTTCGTCCGATCGATACTTCCTGCTTCCCCCGCTTCCCCCATCGGCGGGGAGAGGAAGGAACGACCGCGGGGACACGAGCGACAAGTTCCTGATTAATGACAGGGTAGGGGGAGGAAGAGGAGAATCTTCCCTGCTTCTCGTGATTCGACGCGAACAAGCGATCCGTCCATAAGCGAGTCTGCTTGCGAGACGGAAGCTGCGGAGGCTGCGGAGCAAAGCTGGACCGAGCGGCTTCATTATCGTCCTCGATCGATTCGCATTCCGATAAATCAAGCCGAATCGGCGCGATCGATCCGGGAGAAAGCTCGCAAAGGAACGCTTCCGGTTGCCGTCCGAGCGCTCGCTCTTTTTCTCCTTTTCTCTCTTTCTCCCGAAGATTCTCTCATTCGTCCGACAAAAGTTAAGCAAATCCCCCTTCCGCGACGGGGTAGCGGCGGGCCCCACTGTTTCCAGAGGACAGACGGCGAGCTCCCTTTGCGGCAAAGCGGAGGGAGTATGATATCATCCCCGTGATCTCGCGCAAGCAGAAGCAGCTTCCCGGCCTGCTCCGAAGGTTGCGCTCGCTTCCCCCCTCCGAATCCTGTCCCCCCGCCGCGACTGGGTCGCGACCGTTACTTTTATCGGGGCCCGCCGCGTCGGCGGAATTCCGGTTAATTATTCGCCGGGCTGCCCTATTCGTTACGCGTCGCCGTAAGTCCACGTTGCCGGACGGGGGTGCTTAATCGCGCGCGCGAAACGCCCTCGCATGCCGGCGGACAAACGACCCGCGACGCATGCCCGGGGAGAGAGGGAGGGTTTACGAGCGCCCGCAATAAAATCCGCCACCGGAAGGTGGAAAAAATCCAGTCGCGACTGAGCCCGCTCAGCCCTCCTCCTCCTCCTCCTCCTCCTCCTCCTCCTCCTTCTCTTTCCTCCCCCTTATTTGCATATCTGTTTATCGATTGCTCGCGCAAACACTCGCCGCGCGCGACGTGTAACGACTCAATTATCGTCCCGTGTCGCGGATCGGCCGAGTAATCCGGCTCGGCGGGAAGGAAGGGCGGAGTAGAGAGAGAGAGAGAGAACCGCGAGAGTTATCGGATGAGGATCGGTGAGCGATAGCTCGGACTTGCACGTCGTACACGAGTCTTCATTTTCTAGCGAATCCGCTTCCCTCCACGCAGGGGAATCACTCGCCGTTGCACCGCGTGGCGTTTGATGTTGCCGCGTTTGATTGTTTCCGCCACTTGTTCGTCGTCTCGATGAAACATTCTACAACTTTTACGTCCAGACGCCCCGCGCGCTTGACGTCATCACCGGCGATCCGCGCGTACACAATTTTATGTAACGCGTAAACACGCCTTCCGTCATACGCGACCATTTCCGGTGATCCCGCGGGGGCTGGGAGGGATAGCAGTAGACGGAGGGAGATGTCGCGGCGGAGGGCGAGCGCCTCAGCTTACGCTCTCAGCTGATCGACCGGTCAGTCGCGCGATCAGTCTCGCCCCCTCGCCCCGGGGATAACCGGCGCACTTCCGCGACTTCACGGGGGCAGGATGGGAGGGGGGGGGGGAATTCTCCCTCGGAGGCAGCGCCGATCGTATTAATACAAATGCGCGAGTTGGCACCCGCGAGAGATCGCCGGGATCGTGCGGGAAAGGTGCGCCGGAGGATAAACGCGCCGGTGCCTGAGGAAATTGCATTCCCCGCATCAATCTCTGTCGTAAGAGGTAGATGGCGGGGTGAGGGGTGGGTGCGTGGGAGGGGGAGGAGTAGGGTAGGGAGCGGAGAACGAAGAAGGAGGAGGCTGGGGGCGAAGACGGGAGAGGGTTCTTTGGAATTTTTCAATATACCTATGCCGTGGCGCGTTGCGCTCTCTCTCTCTCTCTCTCTCTCTCTCTCTCTCTCTCTCTCGTATTGTTTCACATAATTACGTGGCCGGGAGAAAGCAGCAGCCTCGGAATCGCTTCGGAATCGCCGGCAAGATTTCGTTTTTCCGGATCGGCGATTCCGCGTGCTCGCTTGGAAGGGTAAAAGTTTCGCCCCCGAGCGATCTTCCACCCTCGCGATGACTCGTTCGGCAAGTCGGGAGTCTCGATGGTCGATCCCCCGGAGGCAGCCGGGGGACCGGGAGAGATTGGGGCGCGTGTCAAAGCTGCAAGCGCGCGCAGGCGGAGCGGAAGATTCGCGGAGCGAAATATCGCCGCGGCCCAAAGTGCTCCGTTAATTAACGATTGCCTTGGACGATTGCCATTGATGAGGTCGCGGGTCACGCGAGGAAGCGCCGATCTTAATGAAGATCGAGAACCGCGATCCTCGCATCGCCGAATCTTCCTCACGAGACGATGATCGATTCTCATCATGCGTTGCTCGCGCAACGCCGAATTTCGGTCCGCGTCATTACGGGACCTCGTCATCTCGCGACGCGATGCGTTATCCGGGTCGATCGTGCACTTGATCTGCACTTGATGGACGCATCGCGCGGATTTCATTGTCCATCGAGGAGTCGAGATGTCGAGTCGAGTCGAGAATGGCGCAGAAATTAGGGGACGAGAGCCGCGCGACAGGCAAACGGCGAGTCGCGGGGATAATACGCAAAGGGGTTGCGTACGCTCCCCTTCGGGGGGGTTCAATATCGAGTCTCTTGCGACGCTCGGTTCTCCGGTTGTAACGTACGTCGCGACGCTCATCGAGGAGAGCCGCGCCGGGCCGTTTTCCTACGACAGAAAGGAAGGGGGAGAGGGGGAGAGGAGAACCTCCGGTCGAGAGGGCTCGGGCGGCTGGAAAGTTATTGGCTGTGTTTCTTCTTAACGCCGTCCAATATCAAAGTTAATATCGCCGCCAACAACTCCTTGAGCCCCCGGTCGCCGTCGCGCCCTTTCCCCCTTCCTCCCCCGCCGGGTGATTAGGCGAGGTCCCGGAGTTCCCCGTTTCCCTCTCCCCGAGGGGGAGGCAAAACTCGCTCCGCGTGATGTGTTAGCGCGGCTGCCGACGTCGCGGGCGAAGAACGACTTCGGGATCGAGCTTTATCGGATATATCGGGGAGAGATCTTCATCAGCTCGCGCCGCGAGCTTAAGAAGTTCCCTGACCTCGTCAGGGGGGGGGGGAGGAAGGAGAGGATCGAGACTTTGTTGGCGATATTGCGCGCGATATAAGTTACCGCTTTTGTACACCCGCGCGATTCGCCCTCTCTCTCTCTCTCTCTCTCTCTCTCTCTCTCTCTCTCTCTCTCTCTCTCTGTCTCTCGTTCTTGATCGAGACGGAAGAGATGTTTGGCAGCGAATGCTCGCCCTCGTGCGAATATCCGTCACGCCGGGCTCCCGCCTAATTCCTCCTTGTTCCTCCTCGTCTCTCGTCCCTCGAGCGGCGGTGGTCCAGAGCGGAAGCTGGGCGAGGCGTGCGGGAATACGCGTGACGTATCGCCACATGTGGGCTGAAACGCTCCGCGTTTCCGCTAATCCCGCGGCGTTCCCGCTAACGACACTTTTGCAATTCCGGCAAAACAATCCCCAGAGAGGGGTGCAGCGGGGGCGCCGGAGGGCACGGCAGCTTCCCGCGGCTGGCTGTAACGAGAAGCCGTGAGCACGTAGCGCGAGGCCGACCGCAGCGGGGCCTTATGTTACGACTTACGTTAGGTACGTGCTTATGGCTTACCATTACGATCAAGGCGCAGGCCGGCTAAGCTGAGCGCAACGGCGCCGAGCACGTTTATCAACAAACGCTTCTTGCGACAGCCCGTGCCTAATAATCTCCGTAATTTATCAAGCCTACCCCGCGCGCCGGGCAACTTTCGCCCGGAGATCTCCGCCGCTACGTGTCCCGATAAGTTATGCGCGCGTGCGCGCCGGCCGGGGGTGCTGTTCGTAAATTACATCGTTACGTTAAGACGCGGGCGGTCGCGCGAAAAGATGCACGCAAGGGCGTTCCCGCCCTTGGCCGAAGGGCATTGGTGCACCAGCGGCACACCGCGACTAATGCGACAGCCCGCTCGATTGCGCCGTAAAGAAATTTACCCCGCAGCGCGACGAGAGGCTTGACTTTTCCCGGCGCGAGACTCGACAGGGGATGCAGATGCGGCGATTCGACCGATCGATCTTCCTTCGCGGATTTTTCCAGCGGCGGGACGCGCGCGATAGCGTCGCCTCATCGGAAACTCGTGATCTCCGCCATCGTTCTTCCGGGTGGATCTCGCCGCGAATCGCCGTCCCCCGAGGAAGGGGAGGCGGTGGCGGACTTTATCTAAACGCGTCGCGGCGAGCTGTCGCCTGATGGATCGCGGCTTTCCGCGATCCCTCTCGCCGCGACCCTCCCCTCCACGGGGATCACCTCTCGTGCATCGCGGCGAGTTATCCGCCCAAGATGGCGATAACAACTCGCGCTCCTTTGCCCCCGACTAGGGGGCTCTCTCCCCAGCTCGCTCAGGGCCGATCCGCCGTAATTGGATTAAATCTCGCGAGGACGGCAACGGACCGTTTGCCTCTCTCGCGTTTGCGCGGTTCTAAGCCGGGGGCTTCTCGTTAGAAGCTCGAGGAGATCGCGCCTCGCGTAATAACGCGACAACAAGCGAGCGCTGTCCTCAAGCGAGCACCTCTCTCTCTCTCTCTCTCTCTCTCTCTCTCTCTCTCTCTCTCTCTCTCTCTCTCTCTTGCTTTCTTCCGATCAATTCGCTCGGCAGCGCCGAGGTGCACGCGGCGCCTTTGATACCGCGATGACTTATTCAGCTCGCCCTGCTGAGCTCGCGTCTTCTTTGGCGACTAAGCAGGAGCACGAGTGTCTGCGCGTTCTCTCTCTATCTCTCTCGCTTCGCAACTTTCAACCGCCTCCCGACTGTCGGAGATGCAACTTTCGCGCCGTTGCGGATCACCGGGATCATCTTCTCCAAGCTCGCGAGAGACGCCGAGGCCTCTCGCTGTCTCCCTCCCGCGAAGGGGTGTTTTTGAAATACGGAACCATCACCCCCGCGGCATGCCCGCGGCATGTGAATGTTCAGCGGGGATTCGCGTGCGTCTCTGGAACGCCGGGAAACGAAGGGAGCAAGGAGGATTACGATCCTCTCCGGCCATCCCGCGCAGGAACCCGCGCTAGTGGACCGAGGAGGAGCCGGCCATTTATCTGAGAGGAGGGCGGAGGAGGGGGACCGCCGCTGGACCATTCCGAACTGACGTACGAGTATTATTCCGCGGCATAATTGCGCCGTAACTCAGCCGACGCCTCCCAGCGACTGTTCTAATAACGATGATGGCGCGGGGGGACGGCTGGCCGGTCGGGGGGGGGGGACTTTTAACCGCCGCGAATTCGGTTAGCGCGCGACGTACGCCGTGCCTCCCCTCCCCTCCCTCCCATCCGTCGGAAAAGAAGAGAGGAAGGAAAAAAGGGAGGCGGGAAGGAGGTGGAAAGTTTCGGAGAGGCGCCTCTCCCCCTAATGGAAAGCAGAATGGCCCAAGTTCCGGGCTTCCGAGCGGAAATTATTACCGCGCCAAGTTCGCGGACGCCACGCTGCGCGGGGGATCAGAGCCGGCTGGGGGGTGCGGGGCGAAAGGTGCGGGCCTCGGCAAAATAACGGCGGTAAAAGGCCGAGCGCGTACTGTGCATTTCCGCTACTTCCGCCGGCATTTCCGATCACTGGCGATCCTCCGACCACTCGCGTGTCCTCGTCCACGTGGCCAGCGCGCGCGGGGGACTCCAGGGAGAGGAGGGAGGGCCGGGAGGCTTCCCAGGGCGAGTCGCGACCGCGAGACGAGTGGGGTATCGCCGAATCGCGGCGGTAATTTGCGAATTTCCGGCAGCAGAGCGCCGCTCGGTCGCTCGCGAGTGGGTCACAGGTTCGCTTCCGGTCTGACAACTTTGCCCCCGTCCCGGGGGGATCGGCGGACGCGCCACGGGAGCGACCAGCGGATGACCTTTCTCCGCGATCGAGCTCCGTCGTTTCCGCGTGCTGATCTTTTCAGCCGCGCTGCGCGACGAATCGAAGCGAGGGGCGGAAGGGAGAAGGCGCACCGCCGAGGGGAAACTTAGGGGCAATTTAGGAACGCCGCGGCCCGGGAAGACGTCCGCGTGACTTGGCGGCGATATAATCGCCATCGACGTTCAACTCGCTCCGCGACAGCCTCCGAGGTACATTAATCTCCGCGCGCGCGATAGGGGGAGGACGGGGAACGGAGAGAAAAAGGAAGCGTATCAACGTGCGAGGAATGAAACGCGCGAGGTCTGATCGATAAGACGAGGAAGCCAGTCTCCCTTCCCAGGGGGGAGGGGGGAGAAAGCCAGCGGGAGGGGGAGAGGAGATCTGCAGCGGCGGTAAGGAAAACTTTTGCTCGACGCGGGTGCAGGGCGTCGCAAAAAGAGACGTCACGTACGCGGCACCTGACTACCGCGCCAGGACGCATCCGGCGCTATCGTCGTCGTCGTCGTCGTCGTCCACCCCCCCCTCCCTCCCTCCCTCCCTCCCTCCTCCGTGGAGTCGTTTCCACCCCATCGAGATCACGATGAAAGCACGGTCGCCAGCCGGCTAATTCCGAGTCCGTCTCCCTCGCCTCCGTTCCCCGGTCCGCCGTTTCCGCCGTTCGTCCGTAAAGTATCCTGCTACGTGACGTCGCGTCGCGTACAGTTAGCGGCAGAAACGAGCCCGGCGCCGTCCCGACGCTTCGACGAGCTGTCCTCTCGCGTCTCCGCGACGCTCCGGTCGCTCCGGCGCGGACAAAGGGCCGAGTAACGCGGGGTAGGGCGATCCCGCGTGACGCGTTCGTTCGCGTTCTCACCTCAAAGGGATGAACGGCGACCTGGAACAGGGAGCCTGCCCAGGGAGGTCGCGGGGTCGCGCCGAGGGCCCGGCATGCGGGGGGGGGGGGATCCGGTTGGAGCGTTATTTATTCCAAGTCGCGCCTCGCCATCGTCATCCCGCGCGCATGTTCTTCCGGATTCGGATCCGGGAGGGAGGGTTGGTTGGCTTCCTCCTACGACGCGTTCGCTGCTCGCCTCGAGGAACAGGGAGAGACGGAAACGGAGGCGACGCATGATTTACGTATTACGCGGGTCCCTGCGAACGGGAATATGAAATGTAATCTCTCTGCAGCTTCTGGCTGCCGCGCGGTTCGCCATCGGCTGAATGAATGCTGATTAGACCGCGAGACGGGGCTGCACTTGCCCTAAATAAAGTTCGTTACCGCGCCGGTTCTTTAATATGAATCTCGATGAACATGTAAAGAGACGAACAGAGGAAGGGAGAGGGGGGGGAGGGAGGGAGAGAGACGGGGGAACGGGAGAGTTCCCTTGCACGCCCTTCGTCTTGTAACTCGTCTCCGACTGTAATGATGTTACCGGAGTTCAGAGACGGAGTTTATTCTCGCCGCGCCGCCGAAGGAGTACGTGGCAGCCGGCGGAAGTGAGCTAGGTTGGTCGGTATCTCCTTCCTGGAGCTTCTCCCGGTGTTTTATAAGCCTGATGAATGTGGATTAGACTTCTCGGGCGTTCCCCGTCCCGCGGCGTCGCCCGTTTTGTCTCCGCGCGTCTGGCCTTCTTCTTTATCATCTCGCTTCTTCCTCCTCCCCCGTTCGTTTCTCCCTTTCGCTCGGCTTCCGTCGTTTTTCTTCCTACCGGCGCTCGGGGAACTCCTTGAAGATTATGCAGATCCGACATCCTCGCCACCATTTTCTCGCGCCACCGCGGCGAGAAGCTAATTTTTGCACTAACCGCCCGCTAGCGGAGATAAATGTCGGCTGGCGCCGCTTCATCCAGCCCGGGGGAGGCGATCGATCGATCGACCGACCACCACCGGCCCCCCCTCCTTCCCTCCCCTCCTCCTCCTCCTCCTCCTCCTCCTCCTCCTCCTCCCCCATCGTATTTAGATATCGAACGAGAGCCATCGAGAGCTACCCGGCAGATTTACAGCCCAAGCTCTAGAATAAAGAGCCGCCCGTGCACTCGCGTCCTTGGGCGACCGGGTTCTAATCTCGTCGGAGGGTGGCAGGGGAAGGAAGTCCCTGGTCCCTTACGAGCGAAGGGTGTCTCGCTTGCGCGAGCATCGCGAGCGGCAAATAATCGCGGACGGGGATCGATAATCCAGCGGGACAACTCGGGTGGTGAGTTGCCGCTGCGGAAATCCCTTGAAAATTCCGCTCGCTCTAATCCGGCACAATTGACCGGGGAAACGCCCGGGAAAATCAATTTACGGTTATAAACCGACGGGAAATCCGGGATGGAGAACGCGCGCGCAGAGCGATCCTCGCATCGGCGCTCACGCTGACCGGCCGCGACGCCCGCGACGTTAATTAGCGACCGGCGATCCCTGTCTCCTCTTCTCCTCGACTTGCCGTTCATCCCCTCGTCGTCGGGCGACTCTAATCTCTTCGGGAAATAACGAGCCGCGCTATCCGGCCGGCTGAAAAATGCTCCTTGAAACGCGAAATGGCGGAGAGCCGGCCGGAGCAGCTCTCGAGGCGGAAGACAGATGTCAAGCCGCTACGTGAGGTCCCGCTAACTACATAATTACATCATTCCCGCTCGCCGGACTGCTGTCTCTCCCCCTCCCCCCGCGGCCCGGGGGAAGCGCTAAAATTACCAAATATTCAGGAGGGATCTGCTGACGCGAGTGCTCCTCCCCGGCGCAGCTGCGCTCGGCCGGACATCCCTGCCGCCCCCGTCCCCCTGTCGGGGGATGTCGCGTGCGTGAGATTAAATGAAAATTTGCCCGGCGAGCGGCGCGGGAAACCGTCCGTCACGCATCTCGACGAGCCGCGCTCTAAAACACCCACCCACCCCGCCGTTGCGGCTTCTCGGAAGAGAGCTCGCCGGCTCGCTCGGTTTCTCGCTTCTCAATTCTGCCGCTTCCGGCTGCGATTCTCGCGCGCTTCGCACTTTCCGATCTTGGATCCGGACCGGAAAGAGAGTTCCGAGAATTTCAGAACAGGTTCGAGTTTCAAGTCGAAGTCGGACCTTGAACCTGTCTCAGAGCGACGCACGCAGCCGTCGTGACGAACGCCGAAGGGCCGATTTCTCGGCGAGGAATGTTCGCCGCCGAGGGCAAAGGTCGAGGTCTTTCCTGCGAGGGCGCTGCGAGGGAGACGAGAGCGTTCTGAAAACGCGGCTGACTTAAGATCCCAATTACGGCCGGCGAAGAATTTCGCGGCAATTATGCCGCGTCGTGGCAGGAACGAGGATTATGCGATCAGACAATTAAGTAGGGTTACTTGCCGGCGACTCATGCATACATGCATGAAGCGGCTAAGTGCTGGCCGTGTAATCATTAGCATAATGATTAGCATAATTAATGCCGGCGGGGGTTGGTTTACCGCATTATCGTCAATAATTAACGCTGACTTATCTCCGCCGCGCGATAATGCAACATTAGTCACACAAGCCGCAGCCTCCGCGGAGCGTCAGAGACGCTGCTGCCGTTCTCCATCCTCGTTCTTCCAATCCTTCCACGCAATCCCTCCGCGAATCATCCTTGTGGCGATTCTCTCACGAGCGTTTACAACGGCGTGCGGCATGGAACCGGAAGCGTCGATCGAGTTCCCGTTGACTAATCACTCGCGGCAATCAGCCGCGGCCTGCTTTCGCTCGTCGCGGAAAGAAGCGCGGGCGGATCGGCTGCGATTGGGATTGATCGTTTCGACGAGCGGTGTCCAGCGGCGAGAAGCCGGAAGGGACGCCGACACCTAGGGACGCGCGGCTCTGCTCGCCTCGACTTTTCCGGTTAATTAATTTACACACCGGCACCGAATCGCCGCGGCGACCCGGCTCGGTGAGCGATGGCCCGATAGGAAGCCCTCTCGCCTGTCCCCCTCGCCCTCCTGCCGCTCCTACCTCGCGCTTCAGACGCTAATTGTTTGCCCACTTCGATTAATTAACCGGCCGTCTATCAATGAATAACTGTCGCCGATTGTAAAGCGTAATTAATTGGCCGCATGACGTGGCACGGCCGGCGACCTGTTCGTAATTTCGCGGAATTGTCGGCTTTGCTCTCACCCTCGTTTTCTCCCCGCTTCATCCTCGCACGCGTGCTCCCTCCGCCATCGAATCCCTCCAGCGCGCGACAGTCGCGTTTCGCCCTTCCTTCCCTTCTTCTCTCTCTCTCTCTCTCTCTCTCTCTCTCTCTCTCTCTCTCTCTCTCTCTCTCTCTCTCTCTCTCTCTCTCTCTCTCTCTCTCGACCCCGCTGGCCTCTTTTTCTCCGTCTCTGTCCGCTGGCGAAATTGCAGACGAGCGCGCCGCGCGGTCGTTTCCGCGCGATAGCATCGATTCCGAAAAATTACGAGCGGCGCGGCGCGGCGCGGTGCGATAAAATCAGCAAATTGTAATTGAAAAATCACCGGCGCCTACTCTATTCCTACTAATTTATAAATTGTGTTCCTACCGCGCCGCCGCCGGTAAGCTGATTACGGCCATTAATCGTTGATAAAACTGCCCAAGCTGTCATCTGGATTTCGCGCCGGCCGCGCGAAATTCTTCGATATCTCGTAATCCCCGGCGTTTCGATAAAATCGATATTCAAAGAATAAAAACACGCGCGCAAACAAGCCCGACGAGCGGCAAATGTATCAATTATGCGGACGGATAATTTATCCTCCACGCTCCCTCTGCTCGCTATCGAATACTCGCGCTTCGTGTCGACTCGATAGATCGATACACGTGGCCGGATAATGTCGCGAGCAGAAATGATGGCCAAGATGTCATCGCGATTCTCTTACCCGACAATGGACAAACTCCATTCGAAGAATCGATGCAAACGACGCAGCGAAGGTATCTTGGCTGAATTGGATTCTTCATCGTGGCATTATCGCAGTCGAGTGTTTTAATATGAACAACGACTGCTCCGGAGAGTCCATGTAGAAAATACATCGATCCAGAAATCGCGACTGGGACTCACCGTTCTTCGCTGCTAGCGTTCCGCTCGCGGTATCTGAACAGCTTTGCCTGTTCAACAACTTTCGCGAAGTCGGTCGGAAACTTTACGCTGCAGCCATCGCGCGAGGGCTTTCGGCTACTTTTGTCCAGTTGCGCAGGACTTTATCCAGAGACTTTATGCATGAGAGATCGTTAAATGTGTGCGCGATCGGCAGTTGCCCCGCTCGTCGTCCAGACTTGAAGCTTATTACTTCTTCTTCTACTTTTTCTTTTATTATTATTGTAGGATATTTACCTATATCTATATTTTATCCAGTATGCCTGTTTTCCTATCATGTCCAATTTTTGGGTCGGTTTGGCTCTCCATTTCTGCGATTTTTGCCAGCCGGTTATCATTCATCGCGCTTACGTAGTCTCCGCATGTTCGTCTTCTGATTCTGGCCCATCTTGTAGCATCTCGCAGATGTTGCGGATATCTTCGAATTCCATCCTGCGGAGTGACACGTCTCACATTTCTGTTGTACTTAGTTTGGTGATAGCTGTTTTCGCTCTTTCGATAGCTTAAATCATCATCGTGAGTCTCATGCAACCTTTCTATATCCTTTTCTTACTCTTTAAGCTCATATACTTGTTTTTCCATGCTATGTCGCGTAATCAGACACCATAGCTGCTTCGCCTGCATTTGCATCTCTTCCTCCAGATTTCTATCGTTTGTGATATTAGCAGGAAGATACCTGGAAGTCACGATCTGGTCAACACCTTTGTTGTATACCGTCAGCGTCTCGGTTCTCTGGCTATCACGAGTAACTCGATTTTCTCGAACAGAGATGGACATGTTGTATTCTTCCGCCATCGATTCAAATCGATGCAAGAGTCTTTGGAGATTGTCCTCATCCTGCATCATTATTACTGCATCATCAGTGTGGCAGAGCATCTTCACTTCTTCCTTTCTCATTCTGTATCCTGTATCTTTTGTTTCCTCAATAATCTCGCTTCTGCTAAATTGATTCCGGTTGGAATTGGTGACCTCTCTATGAAATCGTTCTTCAGTTTTGTGAAAGCGCTCGGTACTCAATTCATCGATGATCGTCACGACGCGTGGCTTCACTTTCCGGCTGCTTGGTAACCTTGATACATCCGCGAGTGACAAGCTTATCACATCGGCGGGGATTCCTCAGCTTCTCCGTCCACTCCCCGATTCCCGTTTTCCCACGCATGTTCAGCAGGACGTCGCGCGAGATCGGATCGTACCCTGCGGATGTCAAAGGGAACGCGCTTGGAGAAGAGAGAGAGAGAGAGAGACAGAGGGACAGCCGGATCGAGGCACGAGGCATCTCGCAGTAATTAGGCAAGCTAATCACCCCCAGCCAACGTTATCTTAATGGCGGCCGTTATGCCGTGACGTCGCAACTGCACCCCCGTCTGTTGTACGCCGCTGGTTTAATTGCTCCGATAGGTTCGTGCCGCCTCCCGGCAGAGAATATCAGACCGATGTTGATGGTCCCCGTATGAGTCGCGTCACCTTCCGGGCCCCGGTATCTGCCACATTCCCGGAGAAGGGGTCGGGACCCCCCTCCGCGTCTCGGGAATCCGGATGCTGCCGGCATCGCAAGGCTGCCGTCCGACCGATGACCCGCCATCGTGACCGATATGGCGCCCACCGATTTCACGCGCACTCCATTGGACCCCCCGCCGGCAGCTAGCGGGGGGGTTAAAGTGTAAAAGTGATGCCGCGAATTGTGCGGCGTGTGAAGTATGCGGCGTGTACCGGAAGCGGCGTGGTACAACGCGCCGCGGTTATCCGGAGGGCGAATAAATAACGACGAGCAAACGGGAGCGAAGGAACAAGCAAAGGCAAATTGAAAAATGGATTTGTCAAAGGGAATCCAGAGAAATTATTGCGTCGGCGACGTAACGGTGACTCATGAAAAATTCAGCTCTCCCTGTCCCTCCCTCTCCGTTCTGCCGATAAACACAGCCCCGCCATCGGCAGGGTTAATTGAATGCCGAGGGATTTCGCGGGGCATTGAGACGCAATTCCGTTGACACGTAAAAATGACGCCGCTGTCTGTCGCTCATTGCGACCGGCTCGCTTACACGTAAACGCAATTAACTCGGAGCGAGTCGGAAACAGGTCAAACGTAACGTTACGCAGCTGGATGTCGCGTTGCATCGCGAACGAGGTACCGTCGTTGCAAACGAATCGCTAAATACAAGGGGATCGTCTAATTTATATCAACGCTGATCACGCGCGCGCGCCATGAGATGCAAACGAGCGCGCGCGATGTCGCATGTTCTGCGAACGCGAAGAAGGAAGCGCGAGTTTTTGCACCTAATTCGCGATAATTCCGAGACTCGATGCATTCGCTTCGCGTTTGACGCTGCCATCCGCCGAAAGGTGGAAATAATTGATGCCCCCACTCGGAAGGGAGCGAGAGAGCGATGCTGATAGGTTGGATAACCGCGGCCACGATCTCGATTTCGGGTATTCCCCGGGAACTTTTAGCCTTTACAGTGCAGATCTATCTTCATCGCAGTGCGTCGAAGACACCGTCGATTTAATGACTTGCTTCGCAACACACTTCGCGTGTAATTAAACCCTTAACCGCGAGATGGTCGTACGCGTGCGTCCAGCGGAAGCCATCGCTATGTGTGCGTGTGTGCGTTTGGCGATTGTTTTTATTTCGTCACACGCGACAATAAAGGTTAACAGCGCCTCAGGTGGACGCGTGCATTTATATTTCTCATTAAACTCTGGTTATATAAATAAAAAACTCTTGCCGTACAAAAGCTTGGGTCAGGTCAGGTTATGTTAGGTTAGGATACAAGCAGAAAGGTCAGGTTAGGTTGTTGAGTTGAAGGGATTAGGTTATGAAATGAAGGAGGAAGCTTGCATTGGAGAATCTCGTTGAACGAGACGAGACTCGGCAGTCGACAAGAAAATCGCTCGGGAATGCTTTGCCGAAACGTTAACGGTATTTATATTTCTGATTAAAGTCTGGTTATATAAATAAAAAGTTAACGTCACACAAATAAAATCCGCGACTTTTTACCGATCGCCCGCTAAATGCGCAAAGAAAACGGCGGATTTATTCGGCCGCTAAACTTGCGTAATGAAGTCATGAATACGAGATGGACGCGAATTCGCGAGGAGCGTTGAGCAACGTTGTTTAAATTCCATCGCGAATTGTTTCGAATTTCCATCTCATTATCATCGACATTTCCAGATTAGACAACCGAATCGTCCGAATGGATAATTCCGTCGAATCTCAATTCCGGCGCGCTCGGAGCATCACCGTTCGCTCGATCGTTATTCCGAAAATCCTGCGAAACAAATTTTGCGAGTGCCGACTTTCCGAAAACTCTCTCAATCGTCGTGGAGGGTAGAAGTCCTCAACGTTTCTCGCGAAACGAAGAAGGATTCACAGAAACTTGCCGCAAGACGGCAAGAGAGACGCGTTATAATTGTAATAGTAATCTCGACGTGGATTCATCGCGATTAATCGATCTAAGGGCTTGAAGGGATAAAACGGACGCACGGAACCTTCGCTATGATTACGATCACTTGAACAACGCGCAAACCGCAAAGACTTGCCTCACTACCGAAAGTGCCCCTCGCGCGGCGGAATCTCGCGATTCTTCTCAGCGATCGCGGGTCGAAGTTCGAGTTCACCGTGAATCCGCATTTACGACAGTGCGGCACTCGCACGGAGCAACATCGGGGCTGGACGGAGAGTTCTCGCTGCGCTATTTGCGACTTGTTCAGCAAAATAAACCGCGAGCGCAGCAGCGGCGGCGGCGGCGGCGGCAGTTTTTGTCGCGTCGCGTGCAATTCCGGATGAATAATTCGCGGAATTTCGAATCGCGACGTTTCTTACGGCCGGAACGCGATCGCGGAACCGCGTCGGCTGTCGCGAAAGCAAACGCGCCTTCAACTCCGCGGCAAGAGAGAAATAGAGAGAAAGAGAGCGGATTTACCGGAATAAGAGAGAGAGAGAGAGAGAGAGAGAGAGAGAGCAAAGGAAGAGACGCCTCGCGCTTTATTCCGCCGTTGCGCGCGGATGTCCGTCATATAATCCGCGGCTGTATTTTTTCGCCGCGGCCTGACACGGCGCGGCGTGTCTCGTCGCGACAGTTGCGCTGAAATTTAAACAAGAGATTTCACTTTTATCATGCGCCGCATGGCAGAGTGATACGAAGCGGCGCGGCGGGCTGCACCGGTTGGCGATCGATGACCGTGCTCGACTGTATCGATGTCCGTAGATCGATATACGCGATATCCTTAATATCGCTCGGTCCCATCGCAAGCGGCACGTGCGCAGGAATTTGCTTTTTAATTAATCCCTGAAATTATTCCCACCGCCAGACGTGCGCGAGCGGATTTCCAGCGTTTACGATTCAGTCCCTACAGTCGAATCGATATTTAATATCGACATTTCGCAGGCAAGGCCGCTTCGATCCGCCGTGATTGTAAAAAAAGCGGGAGCTTGGCGCACAGCGAGCCTCCTTCGCCGAGGATCCGCCGAACCCTCCCTGTGACCTCGCGAAAGCTCCTTCGACCCTCCTCGCGTCATCCCCGCAGGACGGCATCGGCGGGAGCCGTTCGAAATAATGATTGAATATTACGGCGACTGGTATTTAACTTCCTGCGCGGCGGCCGACGCGCCGTCCTCGCGGCGGAACGGGCCGCTTGAGATGAGAAAAGTTGAAATGGGAAATGGAATTGGATGCATAACCTGGCGGGGGGGGRGGSGGGGGGGCGAGGGCGAGGGCGAGGAACGCGGCGAAAGGGAGAGCCAGGCTGACTTGTCGCTCGCCACTTCCGCCAGCCGACGCCGCTTTTTCGCCGCCGCCACCGCCGCCACCACCTTTATGCCAGCCCCTCCCCCTGCGGCCCTGCGGCCGTAATCTGGCGCAACCCTCCGCCGCTAATGTCAGTCAGTCCGGCGAACGCCGAGGCACACGAGTAATACTTCGGACTCGGACGTTAATTGGCGGCCGACATAAGCGCGGGGGTTGCCGTGTTAGGGGCGCGAAAAATCCGGCGGAATTAATTTCCTAATGAGTCGCGATTATCCGGCGAGCACGCGAGGAGAATTTCGAGTAATTAGCTTGACGGGCGTCGTCTTACACTCGTCTTCTCCTCTCGCCCTCCCGGATCTGCTCTGGGTAATCTCGCTCCAAGCATCAAGCCGAAGCAGCGGATGGACCGTTCGACTTTAACGAAGGTTAATTGAAGCCGCCGCCGGCTGAAGGCCGCTTGATTTCTCGGGATTCTTTAACCGACACGGCGGAACATAATCCGCGCTTATTAGAAATGACAAACGAGGCGTTACTCGCCGGTATTCGCGCGCTGACGTTCCTCGCTACGCTCGCCGGGGGTGGTTAACGATGTTTTAGGGAGGACAGAGCGCGACTCTCGGCTTGTTGATTAAAATCCCGTCCGCAGGACGCCTTGCCGTGTTAAGACGTTCAGTGTCTATACGTATGATTGATCGCCGCGAAACGCGATTAATATCACGCTGAATCGCCTCGGGACCAGCGCAAGAACTTGGGCGCCGAGATCAGAGAGAGAGAGAGAGAGAGAGAGAGAGAGAGAGAGAGAGATGTATACATTGGACGGAGACAGCCCGAAGGGCAAGTTGCATAGTCCGCTCTGTGCCGGGATTTAATCAGACACGAATGGACAACGGCGATAATTTCGACGTAATTAACTGTGCGCGCGCGCGCGCGCGCGAGTTACGTGATGAGTAATCGAACGCATTTCGCATGAAAAACGCGTCAAGGACGGACGAAAGGTCGTTAGCGTGCGAGCCAGCTTTCTTGCGCCACGATTGGACTCCCAGCGTGAGAAATTGCAGAAATGGCGCGGCAACAATGTTGCTCGCGGTGTTTCGAAGCGATTGATTCAAGCCGGATGGACTCGGCTCGCGAATTCCGACAGAACGGAATTTTATTCCAAATGCGTTCTCCTCGAGAACGAGCGAGGAACGGGCTCCTCCTATCTCGTAATCTTTTTATTTGTACAAGCTAACCTAACCTTACCACTTGTGCAACCTGATCTAACCTAATTTCACCCGATCTAACCTTTCGACTTGCGCAACCTAACCCTAACCCTCTAATCTAATCCAATCCAATCTTTTTGCTAGTACGACAACAGTGTTTTATTCGTGTAACCGAAGTTTAATGAGGAATATAAATGCACGCGTCCACCTGAGGCGCTGTTAACCTTTATTGTCGCGTGTGACGGGATAAAAACAATCGCCAAACGCACACACGCACACATAGCGATGGCTTCCGCTGGACGCACGCGTACGACCATCTCGCGGTTAAGGGTTTAATTACACGCGAAGTGTGTTGCGAAGCAAGTCATTAAATCGACGGTGTCTTCGACGCACTGCGATGAAGATAGATCTGCACTGTAAAGGCTAAAGCATTCCCGTGGAATACCCGAAATCGAGATCGTGGCCGCGGTTATCCAACCTATCAGCATCGCTCCCTCGCTCCCCTCCGAGTCGGGGCATCAATTATTTCCACCTTCCGGGGAATGGCAGCGTCATTATGAAATGGGCTTTTCTCAAAGCCATTAGCTCGAATCGGACAGATAGCAATGGCGTTGCGTCAACATTCCGCATCGCGATCAAATTGAAATCTCATCGTTCGAGCAACCTTGCAAATTCCCAAATTTATCGAGTACTCCACGAGAGTACAGATCGAGAAAAGACTTTTGCAACGAGGACGCCCAGCATTGGCAGCGAAATCGTGCGAGTTGTTGCCAACTCGCTTGTATCGATTTGACGCCCAAGGTTTTAACCGCAGACGCTTGCACGATTTCGAGAAACAAGAAAGGATCGGCTTGCAGGGACGGTACGCGCGATGCTGCAAATCCTTCATTGAATTCTGGACGAAGCAAGCTCGTCCATTTTCAGCTGCAGCTCGCGCGAAAATCCGTAACTACTCGGAAAGTGTCCGACTTTCGATACGACCTGTACAAAATATTATGCCCCGCGCACGTGCACCGGCCGCGATTACCGCCCCGTCCATAAACGTGCCTTCGTTTAGCGCGCGTCGCGCGCATGCGCGAACCTTTGCGGAAACGGCGGAAACGGTGCCGTAAAGCAAGCATCGAAAGCCCCGATAAATTCCCGCGCTGTGCAATTCGCGCGCGCGTGTCGGCCGAGATCTAACGACTTTGCGTTAGGTGGCGGCGGCGGCGGCGGCGAAGGGGGCGGACAGGGGCAGGGGCGGGCGGGGGGAGGAGAGCGCCTCGTAAGCGGCGAGTTTTTCCCGGTGCTTGACAATTTGCAGGTATCGAATTGCCGTAAATCGCGACGCGCGATGCCGGCGAAACGATAATCGCGAGTAGCTCGTAAATTTGGCGGACCTCATTTTCCGGCTGCCCGTATCTGCTACGTAATACGTTTCTCCGCGGCCATTAACGTTACCAACGCACGCCTCACCCCCTCCCCCGTTGCGATCCGCCGCGACACGCCGTTAAACCGGGGCGGGGTAATATAAATGCGCCGGAGAACGTGCTCGTAATTCGTTTCTCTCGCATAAAATCGGTCCTTTCCTGTTTACTTTTACTCCCCCCGTCCCCGCCCCCCCCCCCTCTCTACCGTTACGGTCCGTCACGGTGTTCGCTTTCTCCCGCGGGCGCTTTCTTTGCGCGATTTTGTCGCGGCTGTACCACTGCGCCTCGATGTCCGGCTAGTTTTTCCGCGAGCGTCTCCTTCGGCCCTTCCGTTGCGCCAGCGCGTGATCCACCCGCGGGATTCGGGGGTGTGGTTGTAATCACTATTTAAAAAGCGAGATATCGTTTTAATTGCTCGCGGCGGCCGGCCGGCCGGCCGGCCGGCCGCGGCGTTTACATATCGCTTTGACGCGAAACGGGCGGGAAAAGGGAAGATAAACGAGCCGCGGCTGACAGCCGGCTCAAAATTTCGCTCAAAAGGATCCGATTTAATGGGTGAAAATGCGCGCGCGAGCCGCCGGCGTGGGCGCCCTCCCTCCCTCCCTCCCTCTCTCCCTCCCTCTCCGTTCGTTCGTTCGGGCGGGCGGATCTTTTCAAATTTACATCGACGTATTAAATCACATTGAATTATTTTACGCTATCGCGTAATTCCGCGTGATCGTCCCGGCGCGTCATCGGGCGCAACGGCCGAGTGCACTTACATAAACGCGCAGCGCGGCGTTTTTTTTTTAAGCATTGCCGGCGGAATTGCGGAAAAATGCTTCTTTCGTCGGCGGAGCCGCGGGATTCGTTTCAGGGAAGAAGCAGCATCGGCGGAATTAAGAGCAAACTGAAATATTCAGCATGAAGCATCTTCTCTCTCGCGGTATTTCGGTCAAGATACGCGGATTGACATCCACGAAATTATGTCAGCAGGTAAACGCTTCAGGCACACATCGGGAAGTTGTCGAGTGAGCCTCGGGCTTCGGCTCTCAAGTCAATCGGCGATAACTGGCCATACGAGAAGATCCCAGTTTCCTTGAATTATCCTAAAATTATTATCAGCCGAGCGAGAAAGAGCGTCGAGAAAGAGGATCGGCGAAAGCTCCTTCTGGCCAACGACTTTATTGACCGCAGCGGAATTCCGCCTGAGATTGTAATTCAATCTCGGCCGGACTTGCAGCGGAAGGGATGAAGCCGGAAGGGATGAAGCGCGTACGACAATTGGCGACAGTTATCTCTCTCGCTCGTAGCGCGATAATCGCAGCTACGGCTCTTCCGGTCTCTCGATTTCGCGGCGGGTTTCGAGGCCCCGGCTGCGGTCCAGGGGGTGCGCCGCGCCACCCCCAGTCGGCCGGCCGGCCTCCTTGTGCCCTTTGTGCTCGCAGCTCGACCGCGTGACTCTCAGCGGGAGTGAATTCACGAGCGTCGTCGTCGTCTAACGGCGCCGGCCGAACCTTCCTTGAAGGGCGAGGGGTCGCTTACCCTTCACAGCGATCTCCGCCGTGAACTTTGGTCCTCCTTTCTTACGCTCGATCGCCGAGAGGGACGCGTGGCGCGTTCTCCGTCCTTGCGAAAGGGCGTAAGGGGGGAAGAGGAGGGTGCTAGCGTGACCGGAACTCTGGCGATTCAATGAGCCGAGAGACTTCAGAGGGCGTCACTCACAGGCGTCACTTCCTCCCCGCGCTGATCTACATCGCCCTCCCCCGCGTTCCCGGAACACGCTCCGCAGGGTCAACCTCTGGCTCTGGCTTATGCCCTTCCGGAGCCTCCGGAGATGTTGTTAGCACTCGGATGAATCTAATAAATACGACCGAGGCGCGTATTTATCGCCATTTGTCCACTGAAGGGTGGACAATCGGGTACTGAAGAGGCGCAAGGGTATCGCGGCGCGAGCGATTGATCGACCGTGAATAAGTTAATCAGATTAGTGAAATCGACTCCTTAGGAGCAGCCCCGGTTATTGGCAGGATTCTGCTCTTCCGACTACATTGAGATCGGTGATTAGAGTCTCTCGGATTCCGAATCGAGCCGGCTCCAATCGCTCTCGCGAAGCAGGTGCCCAAAGTTCTTCGATTTAACGTGCCCCAACTCCGTTACGTATTGTTATCGTTGTCGCGCGCCGTGCTCGTCGCTCCTCTCCTCGACAGGGCTGAATGCGCGTAGGGGTTTTATTGTCGTTTGGAAGCGACCTTTGTTTCCCCGAGCTTTATACGCTTTCCCTGGAGTGCATCGAGCATCCCCGAGACAGGCTTCTCTCTTGTACGCATCGCGCGACGGTGGCCCTTAATTTGCGATTAAGGGCGCAGCGTGGATTAAGGGGGCGCGGTGTACCCCGATCCCGCCTTCCTTATCGCTGCGCTTCAGGGAGACGAGGCGCCCTTCGACCTTTCTACGAGACGGG
Organism: Eciton burchellii; assembly: GCA_020341155.1. NCBI lineage: Eukaryota > Metazoa > Arthropoda > Insecta > Hymenoptera > Formicidae > Eciton > Eciton burchellii. The sequence continues at coordinate 237,606 of JAHMML010000029.1, read as the reverse complement.
GGAAGGGGAGGCTTGCCGCAGCAGCGCTGAATCTCCCTGTAATCTCCCTCTCTTCTCTCTCTCTCTCTCTCTCTCTCTCTCTCTCTCTCTCTCTCCCTCTCTCTCTCTCTCTCTCTCTCTCTCTCTCTCTCTCTCTCT
>JAHMML010000029.1:170047-226957 GCA_020341155.1 Eciton burchellii | reverse complement strand
CCCCGCCGCGCCCCTCGTGGCTGCGCTATTTAAATCCCCGTGTCGGCGGTCCATAGATTCGCGCGGCATTCATTAATTCGAATAACAACGAGTGCGCGCGCATACCGTCGCCGATATCGGATCGCGCGGTTATTATGCGCGTCTCGCGCGAATTAATTTCGCCATGTCGCGCTTGTTTCTGATCAAACGGCGCGGAAATTGAGAGCAGCCCGTTCGTTTCGGGCGGTTTGTGTCTCCGCTTGTGTCAGGCGAGTGCACGGAGCCAATTTGTTGCCCCGAGCTTCGATACGATCGAGTCGCGATCGCCGGAGGTCGCTGCTCATCCGCCTCGATTGGCTTCGATGATCGCTAAGCTGTAAGAAGGGCAGCGACCCATCGTGGACGCCCTTTTCCTGACCGCGACGTGAGGAGCTCGAATCGCTCGCTGCGATGAGAAAGCTGCCGCTCCGGGAATTTTGGTTCCCCCCTGCCCCCCTACAAAAAGCATCATGCACGCTCAGAACAGGATGTTGCGTCATTGTGTCGTCATTGAGACTGTGCAGGACTTTACGAGGTCGCGGCGTAAAGTTGGAAGGAGGCCCTGCGGCTTGACGTCTTCTTCCAACGAACGATCTGCAGCTCTCTCTCTCTCTCTCTCTCTCTGTGTGTGTGTGTGTGTGTGTGTGTGCGCGCGCGCGCGCGCGCAGGTTTAATCCGCGTCCGGGGAAACTTGAGCGCTGACGATTCGCGCGTGGCCCAAACGCCGCCGAGACTTCGGGAACAGGCGGGCTTTAAAGCGCGTCGCGCTGGTCTCGCCTAATTACAAGACAAAGGAGCAAATGCTATAGATTAGCTCATTAGCAGAGAACGCTTGTCTCGTAATACAATTAATTCCTTCCGTGGCAATCCGCCTCTCGCGTGTACCGCGCCTCTCTGTCTTTCGAGAGAGAGAGAGAGAGAGAGAGAGAGAGAGAGAGAGAGAGAGAGAGAGAGAGAGAGAGAGAGAGAGAGAGATCGATAAGGCGGGTCCCGAACGATTAAACCGATCATCGCGCGTCCGTTTCAGAAGCAAACCCGGCGCTGTTACGGCTCTCTTGAATAATAAGCGATCTTCTTGGCGCGGCTCGATCGATCAACCGTGGACAACTCACTCGACAGGGATTGCTCCCGCGACTTTTACGCTCGGCGCTCTTCAGGTTCGAGCAAACGTCGAGCTCGAAGCCCGAAGAGCCATAGCTCGCTATGCCGGGCTGTTGTTGCGCGAGTAGAGCGATGTGTTCGACAATTAGTAGTCAGCAGCTGATGTACTCGTTTGCTTCAGCATCCGCTGCCAATATTACTCCCTGCTCGCTCATCTCCCCCTCCGCCCTCTGCCGGTCGGATTACGGGCAGCAAATTTCATCGGGCCTGCGTGTAATCCAACGTGTCGCGGCGTCGCCTTTTGATGTTCCACGACGAGGAGAGGCTAAGGGCATCTTTGTTACATTCTGGGAACGCCGCGCCGGCGTGTCGCCTCTTCGAGATATCGCTCGACGAACGTGTCTCGATTCCGTCTTCTTCGCGCCCGAGAGTGACGCGGATTGAGAACTCGGTGTGGATTGTCGGCTTATAAGCAGCAGCGATCGTGTAGCGTTAAGATGACAGGCGCGTGCCGATCGCTTGTGTATCTCGCAGCGCGGAGAATCGATAGCTCGACGGAGATAACTCGAGAGATTCCGCTGTCGGTTGGCGAATTATCGCGATTCAGTACCGATGCAGGCGCGATCGATCGCTCGATTGACCGCTCGGCGGAAATCTCAACTCTACCGTTATTTTCCCGACTTAGGCCGTTTATCTTGCCGCGGTTCCCCCGGCGCGCGTGCCCCGGGCCCTTAATATTCCCGGGCTGCGCGGAGGGGCGAGGGAACGTTTACGGCGCCGTAGCTATTCCGGGGGTGCTTTTTTAAGTCCGAACATTAAAAACATCGTTAGCCCGTACTGAGAGAAGCCTGCCGGGGGAAGCGGCCTGGCTTGGCAGTATGAGCTTCGGGGGCGGCTGGGAATGTAATTAAGTGCGGTCCAAGATTTACTGCCGCTGCCTCGCAATCCCCGGTAGTCCGCCAGAGAGAGAGAGAGAGAGAGAGAGAGAGAGAGAGAGAGAGAGAGAGAGAGGGAGGAAGAGGGAGAGAGTTCCGGCCAACTCTCGAGTGTCCTTTTAAACGTCAAGTTATGAATTTAGCGAAGCACGCGTGATGATAGAAATTATTCGGCAAGCCCGAGGCCCGTCCCCCTTCACCCCTCCCCCCGCCCCACGGCCCTGCTCTCGTTCCGGTCCTCCCGGCCGAACTTTCATTTTCCCCGGCGGAAATTTATCCCTCACCGCGGAGGGAGCGCGCGGTATGCGCGCCGAGGCGCCCATCAAGGTGTTCATTCACGCGTTTCGAGGGCCCTGAAGAAGCTCGGGAGAGCCTCATCTCGAGATGACGATACGCAACATTCCCTTCGTTCATTTCGAACGAAGAGGTCGCTTCGCGAAGAGATCGATCATTGCGCGATCGCGATTCTACGCGCCTGCACGAGCAGGCGTTTAAATAAAATCCCGCATACGGTTCCAAGTTTCTCATTTCTTCTTCTTCCTCTTCTTCTTCTTCTTCTCTCTCACTTCCTCTGCAATCGGCTCGACTCGCCTGGCTAATTCCTGCCGCTCTAGCGTCGAAGCGAGCCGCGCCGCGGAAACTTTCGTTCCCCGGTCATTATTCATCGTCAGGATTTAGTTAACCGAGCCGAAATTTACCGAAGCGTCTCCGACTGTGATTCATCATCTCGCTGCGACCTCGCTGCGAGTGCAGTTCGGAACCGCCGCCTTGCTCGCGTCTTACCTCGACCCAATTTTCTTCGGATGGCAAAACGAACGAGGAAACAAACGACGAACGAGTGACGGACCAATGTCCCGAAAGTTGCAGTCGCTGTCGCTTTTCCGGGAAACCAGATGCGGTCTGATGCGGTCAGAAATCGCGAGAGCGATTCCGAAATCAGTCTCGATGAGCACCGAGGATCGTTCGGTTATCCGAACGATAACGGTGTCGACTAATGCACGCGTTCCCATAATCGTTGGCCGGTTATCGCTGTTCGGCGCTCTCTCGCTCGGCGCTTTCTCGCCCCGCAGCGTCCTGCTGGACCACGCTGAATCGCGAGGCGCGGACTTCCGCTTTAAGAGCGTCGTAATCCCCCGTTGCCGCGGGGCGCAGCGGCCGGTTTAACGGCGATAGTGTAATTATCGGGCGAACCGAGTCATCGCGCGCTACTCGAAATGGCGCGATTAAATTTTTATCGCTGCTTCACGCGCCGAGCCGAGTGCGATCGCGTGCCCGTGGATAGCCGAGAGCGGATTAATTCAGCCGCGGAGGGAATGTTCTCGTGACTTTCCGCTCGTAATTTCATCGCAGTAGAGATGTGAGGAACAAAAGAGAGAGCGAGAGAGAGCGAGAGAGAGAGAGAGAGAGAGAGAGAATGACAACGTGTCGGGCAAAATTTTTATCCCGGGCAGCTGACGCGAATGCACCGGACAGCGGGGAGGGGGGGGGGGCAGAATCTCTCACGATGGCTGCGAAGTAATCTTGAATCCAGAGCGAGAAAGAGAGAGGAGAGGRSGGGGGGRGGGAGGGGGGGAGAGCCGTGCCCGTTGAAATGAGAATTGCGTCAAGTGAATTAATTTTCCTGCCGGTATCTAATACGAATGACCGCCGCGGCGCGCCTTGTGCGTTTTATCGCGGCCCGGAAGTTAATCGTTGAATTCCGTGAGCCGGCCTCTTTGTGTGCCTTGAATTAAACGTGCGCCCAGAGTCCCGAGGCCGGGAACTTTGAAGAACCGAGCCACTGCTCGAGTACTCGCGATGCATCTGCGGCCGCGATGCAGTTTCGCGCATCCGCGCCGCGACACGTCACGATGCAACTTCGCTCACCGTTCAGCGGCGAGGGTGTCTTCGGGAGAAGACGCCACCCTTCGTCGGCAGACATCCGGTAACGTTTTCTTCCACGTGAAATTCCGAGCTTCGGATCTACTCAACCTTCCGTTCCGCGTGGCGGTCATCGACGTGACTGAGATTGGAACTCGCGTTTCTCGCTCGTTTCGGGATAAGACTTGGCGATGGCGCAAGAGTGAGGGTACGAGGGATGACGCTTAATGACGAACGAGCAAATCTCGCGTCACGGGAGCGGATTGAAATTCTACTTGACACGTGCGGATCTCCGATCGCCGATCGATCGAAAGGCTCGATGCGGTACTTCCGACGAAGAATCTCCGCTGGAATGCGAAGGGATTCGGGATTGCCCACCAAGAATTCTATTCTCGGAGCCACATTCCTCGCGATCGATATTCAATGTCATCGAACGTGAGACAGGAAGTCTGCGATGGTTAACGATATGAAAACCCTGTCGTAAATTTTGTATATTAAAATTCGGAATAATCTCATTCAGATCAAACGGTTCGTGATTTATGCTTCGCGGAGAGTCATCTGTTGCCTTTCATCGTAACGTCGAGCTGCTTCGGCAAGATCCAAGTTCGTAGGATGCGTTATTAATGGTATCCTTAATTCCTACAGATTGGATTATCGTACAAAAGTTCGTTTCGGCTCTTCTGTTGGCCGTGGACTTGGCGTGGAAGAAGTAGAGGAAAATAAAAAAGCTCTACGTGTTCCTGACGAGTGTGCGCGCGCGCGCCTGTGTGTGTGTGTGTGCACCTGTCCATCTGAATGTATACGAGTAGAACGAGAAGAGATAGAGAGAGAGAGAGAGACAGAGAGGGAGAAGAAAACAGGGAGCAAAAAGGAGAAAGATGGGGAGGAGGAGAGAGCAAACTCATCGGAAAATAGAGCAGAAAGAGAGGGAGCGATGTGGTTCGTTAACGCTTTCATTGGAGGGCGATTCTTCACAAAGCCAATATAACGGGATTCCGAGTTCTCATTTACTACTCCGCGTATAGATAACGCGATAACTACGTTTAACCGCTGCAGCTCCCGCCGGTCATGCGATTCGCTTAAATGTTCGTCAATGAGTCGTGTGTTCTTGATGGATGACTGATATCTCGACAAGTCTTTGATATTTCGATGAGCCTCGTGCTCATGCGCGCATACAAGCACGAGCACGATCGGGTCGAATCTCGGAATAAAGAAAGGCGGCAGGAATAAGGCAAAGTGACTGAAAGTGACGAAGAATTACAAATAGATGAAAATACGGCAAAGGAAATCAAAGGAAAAGTGATTAAAATCATCACGAAAGAACAAAGATGAACGCAAGGAAGAACGAACATGATGGACCAAGTACGACTAGAACGGACTAGAACGATCTCGCCAAGAAGAAACGAAAATGACGGTGAGCTAAATAGGGCTATGAAGAACTAATTTCAAGACAGGAAGGGACAAAAGGGACGACGAATTAAATAGGACTGTAAAGACTGATGGAATGTCGCGGGATGAGCGAACGAAAACGATGAAGGACTAAATAGGATTGTGTTGAGGATTTTTCTATGCATTGTCTTTGGAATGTTGTCGAGCTTGTAAACAAGCATATATCGAATATGAGTCACAAAGCCAAGAGATTAGGTCGCAACCTTAGATCGAGACAAAGAAGGATCGTTATCGCTCGGCAGTTACCAAGCGGCGTAAAACAGCGTCTTCAGCATGTCCTAGCGAGAAGCCAGAGACAACGGTCGCTGTTACTTAGAGCGACTATTGTCCACATATTGTAACTGTTAAGTTGTTTGACGATCGAAGGAGGTTGTTTCGTTTTCTGATGATTGTCATCCTTGAACTGAACACACTCTCTCGAACCGGCAAGAAATAAATATACAAACAGTTGCGCGAAACATCGAAGGCGCGTTTGCAAGGAATGTTGCGGCGTGTTACTACGCTCCTGATGGGAAGATACACCGCCGCTGTATGTAAGAGGAATTCCCACGACAAATTACTGCGACCAATTGTGCGCGAGGTGTTGATAACGGATCGCGTGAAATGTAACGACCGAACCGAAGCACGATTCGTATTCGGACCTGCGTATCCGATAACGATATGTTAAACTCAGCTAAAGCCGGAACTCGTTAAAGAAGTTGCCGATACTCTTCGCAGGAGGAGCATCCAGTTAAAAACTTTTCGCGACCATTATAGATCCACCTTCCGCGATTTTACGTGACGTCACTCCTCGGGACGACTTTCGAAGTCGGACTCGGAAGCGAGTCTGGATGTCGCGTGTCGTTATTCTCCATCACGAGCGGCCAAGTCGCAGGCATGTGATCGCGACGATGTTATCCGCTTGATCAGTGAGAATGCTCAGTTTGCGGTGTTTCCTTCTCGTTCCTACGGTTCACTCGGACTGAATACGAACACGAGAGACTAATGGAATATCCCGGGAAGAACGAAAGTGACGATGGTCTAAGTAGGACCACAAAGGAGACCACTAGAATAATCTCGTGGCGAGAAAGAAAATGACGATGGATTGTAGATAAGACTATAAAGGACTAATTAGATATCGCGGAAAACACGAGCGAAAATGTCCAAGTGATTAAATAGGACCACAAAGAACTAGAATAAGCTGTCGAAGTTTTCGAAGCGAAAGATCATCGCGCGAAAAGATCATCGCCACCGACGACGTAAAGGACAGTGCATCCGCTTCCTATGCGTCTTCTCAAAGGCATCACGTTAGCATCGATGAAACCGCATGACTCTGCTCGCGCGAGGAGAAACGAAGAGACGCGAAGTTTTTCACATCGGACGATTTCCATTACCGTGTCTCCATTTTTATATAAAACAATTGTTTTCCTTTTTTCGCCTCCTACTGTGTGTCAACGTTGCGACACTATATTGTTCCATCATGTGCCATTTTTCCCCTTTTCCTTTTTTTTTAGCATCCACGGTTTGCAAAGGTCTCGCGTGTTTTGCTTTCGCGCAGATGCATATAGACATTGAAAAAACAAAAAAAGGAAAATTGGATATTGACTAGTCGATGGTCGATGGTCTCGATTTTTCCCTCCACAAGTAGCCCTTTCCGTCAAGGTATCGATAAGTAAACGATATTTTTATGCTCGCAGATGTTTATCGATTTACTTTCGCACCGGCAAATGGTAATTAAAGGCAGCAATTATTAGAGAACTAGAGAAATTACCAGAAAATGAACCGTATTGTGTCACGTTATCGTCTTTATATCGAATTATCGCGAAGCGAGTTCCTCCTCATCAGCGTAACTTTACAACCTATCCCTCTCTCTCTCTCTCTCTCTCTCTCTGTTTCTGGCCACGTGAGGGGAAATGCGATGATCGTAAGGCGAATCTCCCATTTCGTGGCGTCGTTAGAGCCTCGCGAGGAGAAGGCGGTCGACCTTTCCGGCGCGATTCCGCATGCTGTTCATCGAATGCCATAATCGTGTTCGATGTGCAAGACGCGATACGGGCGCGTCGTATGATCGTCCGCGTGTATCTGCAGCTAAGTAACGGCGTCGCGTTACTTTACGTTACGGCGTCGGTTATAACATTATTCATAAGCGGGGAGACCGTGCACACTTCGTGGGCGTAACGCGGGCCAGAATGGTGGGCGACACTTCGCTCGGGAAATTGCGATAACGCGGCGCGCACATTGAGAGCGACGCGCTCTTGGAGATCGATGATAACGCGGCGCGCCCAATACCGAATACAGGGCTGCGTCGATAGCGAGATCACGGAGATCCATTTGCGTGCCGCATAGTCCAGCCAGAACGAAGAAGGCTGCTTAATATCGCGCCGAGAGGTCGATCTAACTGCAGAACAAACATCGCGAGCGTTTGCTCGGCGCGTTGGCGAGCGCTCTCCGGTGCGCGATTGTTTCATCATCCCTTATTTGCGACTTCACTCGCGAGTGAAAGAATTCGCGCGGTGGTTTCCACTGCTGAAAGCGGACCGCGAAGCGAGGTGATCGCGACACGGCTCTTCTTCGCGGGACGACTATCTCTCACCTGTTCTCGTTGCTTTTATTCAAACCGGCGTCGACCGGCCGCGGCTCTACGCGACATTACCGCGAGAGAAAACGCATCGCGCGTTAACGCCGTCAGCTGCAGCATGTATTTCCCATGTGGCATATGGGAAGAACACACCGCCGGAACGGTTTTCTTATGCTTCGGGGAGGAAGAAAAAAGAAAGAGAGAGAGAGAGAGAGAGAGAGAGAGAGAGAGAGAGAGAGAGAGAGAGAGAATACGAGAAAGAAGGAATAAACAGTGAACCAGGGAGACGCATACGCTTATGCGCGAATTGTCGCAGCAACGGAATCAATCCCGCCCAATCTCCGTTGGGATTTAGTCAAAGCTCCTGTCCCCGGCCCCTCTCCGCCGCCCCGCCCGTTTCGGAAATTTATCTGGACCTCGCGCTGGCCGCGCGGCGCGCCGGGATGAGGCCATAATTTTGAGAAACGCCGTCCGCCGGTTACCTCGACAATTCTCGGCGTAATGTCCGCGACAATTCATTCCCGAATGCCCGAACGGCAATTCTTAGCCCGGCTCCGTGCACAAATCTTACGTACACGCTCACACAGACACAGATACGAGTACAATCTACCAGCCGAGGAAATACATTTGGGTCTGGCGCAGGTACGTTCCCACCTACTAATGCCCGATTTTACGTCCGTACCTATCTAGGGTACCACGCCCCACGTAGCCGTGCACCGTTTCTGGGATAAATTCACCGGGAATATCTTCACGGGGAAGAGGAGAAAACCGCTGTCGTCGTTGAGTAAGAGCTGCGCGAACGCAAATCGCGTTTCCCCTAACTGGAAAAATACACGCGCGGCTGGGAACAACGCGACCATCATTCCGCACTTGAGAACGGTCCCCGCTCGCTCGCGGTTCCTCGGGAAACTTCGGGAGCGATCGCGCACGAGTTCCGAGGGGCATGATCGGGCCCGCGCGCTCGTGATTCCTCGGGAAACTTCGGGAGCGATCGCGCGCGAGTTCCGAGGGGCATGACCGGACGCGAAATCGACGTAGCGATTACCGCAAATTCCATTTTTCATCTTCGACGAGCGTGCGCATCGCGCTGGAATTAGAATTAATGCGCTCGCGAAATGTTCGCGAAATCCCACGGCGGCTGACCCGTGGCTGCTAAGCTAGCCATAAAGCCCCATTACACGCGTAAAACGTGCAGGCCTGTGTACGTGTGTGTATGCATTTATACGGATCGGGCGCACAAGGCGGGCAGGTGTAACCGAGAAACGCAGGAGCGGTTTCAGCTCGGCTTTACGTCTAAGACACCGGGAGACATGATCCGGGCAGATTCCCGTTTCAGCAAATCTCTCGGATCTCCCTCACGCGAGATATCCGGGACGGTGATCCGCAGCGACGTCATTGAGCGAAAGGCGACGCAAACGGATGCTGTCTCTCTGTTCCGTTGATTATTTAAGTATCGGGACATGGCAGGCGGGACTCGTCTGCCTAATGAGATTTCTACTCGGGTCGGATAATCAGCTGATAGGCCAAAGAATCCGCGGATGAAAGGGCCGCCGCTGGTCCTGGGGCACTTTGTGCCGGCGAGGAAGGTAACGCCAACAGAGAAAGAGAGAGAGAGAGAGAGACGCGGGCGTGCGCGCAATGGATTTGCACAGTCGCACAAAGAACGACTGCTAGGCGGGATGCAAAAGTTCCTTGCTTCTCGGCAAGTCCGTCAAAGAGGCCTCCCCGGCTGCAGGCGAATTATCGACATTCAGTGTTTCCGGTGCCGAAAGTTTTCATTTACGCTGAATGGATATTCATCTCGGCCACTCGGCCGAGCGAGGGAGATGCGGGGGGAGGCCCGCTCGCCATTGTTTCGTTCGCCGTTTCATTCGAAACTTTTAAATCATTCGCCGCTAATGTCGCCGGGACTTTGCGCAGCCGAGGCGTCTCCATTAGCCGCGTTAATATCAGCCTGTCGGTTTTATGCGGCGTTCACACGCGGCGGCGTGACTCGTTAATCCCGGACGGCGCATCGAGGAGTCGATTCCAAAGTCGAGCTTCGGGATTATCGCGGTCTGTCTGATGATCAGCTTCGCTGTGATCGACCGGACGCGTCTCCATCGGCCGATTCATCGGAAGCAACCTGCTCTCGCTTCCGCATCTTGCGTCAACCTGATCTCATGACTGATCTTTCGGCTAGGAGGCGTCGAGCAGGCGTCAGTTATTGCCACAGTCCGCGGCGCTATCGTCCCGCGGTGCATCATCATCCGGGAAGATGAAGGCTGCTTGTGCGCTGCTGATGGTAACGAGGAGGAACGCATCAGGGACCATAGGTGATTTCCCGCGAGGCCTTGCATCGTTCCTCGCATTCCGATTGCTCGATGAAGAATGGCGGCGTCAGGGCGGCGCAGCGGCGGAGGGGGACGCGGGGAAGGCGAGAGAGAGATAGCCGAGGTTATCAGAGCGCGGGACAATGTCGCATGCATCGCTATCGAAAGGCAATTGGCGAAACTTGGAGACGCAGCCGCTTGCTTGATTCAGCAAGTAGCCGGAAGTGAGGATATGCGATTCCCAGGATCGATTCTCATTCGTTTCCAGGATTCACTTCCCTTGCTTGTTAATCAAGATTGATCGGATTAACGCGCGAGTGGCTTCTTTCGTCTCTGTCTCTCTCTCTCGTCTCTTCTCCTTCTTCTCCGTCTCCTTCTTCTTCGGTCTTTTTATTCTAATTCTCTTGGCCTCTCGTCATCTCGGTTGCCTTCCTGTTTCTGCTTTTGCTATCGTCGCATCTCTCCTTTGATCGACCATTCAATTTCGTATTTCAGTGCTCTTGAGCGTTTTGGTTCTGCTAGTTCTCTTTTATCCGGACCGGCAGCTTAATTACCGAGTCATTCAATGCAAGCGGGTTTTGGTTCCCTAATCGCAGCATTCCCTGCGAGATAATGACTTACCTTGCGCGATCTCTTTACATTTCCATACTGCTGTTGACTTTGAGAATAGAATGCGCACACGTGACTCGCTCGAGAGTCGCCGGAACGGCAGTGCAGCGATATTCCTGCGCGCTGCTCGAGAACGATGACATCAACAGCCTCGGGGAAACGGAAGGACGATCGACGGAGAAAGAGAGAAGGGAGAAACTGGAGAATAATTATGAATGACAATCCTCATCGCGGCGGATCACGGGGTCGGGCGATCAAAGTTTCATCGCCCGCAGTCGACGCCGACGCGTCCTCGTCGTTCGGGGACGATCCCCCCGCGCGATCGCACTGATGAAATATGTACGGCGAGCGGGGCCGGGGACGGGGGCCGGGGGGGGGGTGAAAAAAGGGAGAGGATATCTCGTTCCCGCGAGCCGAAACTTTCTCCATTTTCCGATATGAATTAATAAATGGCAGTCGTAAGAATGTGGCCCTCGAGATAAGACGCGGCGAGCAGAGAGAGAGAGAGAGAGAGAGAGAGAGAGGGAGGGGGAAGCGCGAGAGGACACGGATCGGGAGAGTCGCGGTGACCCTACAAAGGGATTCTCATTAGCCGGGCCCTCGCGTCGCGCGATAAAACGGATAAGGAGTATAAAAAGGGGAGGATGTTCCGTTCGGTTGAATCGAAGTAATTGAATCCCGGCCGGGCTGGGATTTCGGCGCGCTCGCGGCCAAGTAAGTTAGCGGCGCGATTTTAACAAGCCGCGGGCGGATTTAACGGAACGCGCGCATACATTAATCGAGAGCTCATCCAGCATTCCAAATCGTAACGCTGTCAATCTTGATCATCGAGAGCGCGATCTCGCGGGGACCAGCGAGAGCAAGGGATAAATCAGTCTAGAGCTTGGCTGTTTCGAGAGCGTTTAGAGAGCGAGATCAGGCGCTCGTAAGGCCCGCCCCTCCCCGGATCAACCAACTCAACCCCAACGGGGTTGGGGAGAAACCCCACTAGTGCTGACATCGTGCGGCCAACATTAGCGGCGCGCCAACATGAGTGGCTGCCTGCTTTCCCTTTCGGCCTTCAACCGTTGTTGTTAATCGTAATCCTTCTTTCAATACAAATTCGACCTCGATCTCGACCTCCTTTCATGTCGCACCCGTAGGACAGCAGCGGTTCTGATAAGACTCTCCAACTTGGTCGTTTTTCTCGCCAAAGCTCCATCGCGGATCTCTTCGACGAACGTGTCCCGCGAAGAAACCCTTGCTCGCAGCATGTTGCGAATGTCGTGGATATTAATATTAATGTTCCTTGTTGTCGAGTCCGCAAAATCCTTCTGGCTATTTCAGTTTGGCCAGATCGAAGATGCCGGACGCCTCGGGCGCTTCCGGAAGCGTGACGCGTCGTGGCCGTAAATAAACGTGCTCGGGGATATTATCGCGGCGGTGGCATTCTAAATTCATGGAATCCCCTAGCTAGGCGCGTCAGCCGAAGATTGGACAGTAGCTCGACACCCATAAGTTCCACTCTGCTTGCGCTTCTTTATGAATATTTCAGGGCGATATCCCCATTCCTGAGCGATACTTAGCTTCCGCCACCTTCGTTATCGTTTCCGACGAACGTCGTTTGCCGAAACGGCGCGAATCCGCGCGCGGGACTTGTCAGCGGACTCGGGCGCGTCGCGACGCTGAATCGTCGCAGCTTCCGCTCGCGAGAACGATCGCGAGCGATGAGAGAGGGAGAGAGAGAGAGAGAGACGATCGATCGCCAGGGGTGGGTATCCAGCGAGATCGCGCGGCGGAGGAGCGTCGGCGGTATTCGTCGCGCGGCTAAACGGCCATTATCGCGTTTTAATTAAGGCTTTATTATCCGCCGCTGAAAACTTGTTATTAGCTAATTATTTCGGCGGCGGCAGCGGCGGCGAAGTCTACTTAGCCGCCGCGCTCGTTGCGGCGCGCCGGAGTGGGTACTTAAACCCCGGCTGCAGTTTGGCCGGAGAGAAGCCACTCGTTATCAAAGAAACTCCCCCCCCTCTCTCGCTCTCTCTCTCTCTTTGTCTCGTGCTCCTTCTATCCCTCTGAGCCTCTCCGGCGGACCTGTCGTTCCGCCCGCTCTCTCCACCGCGGTCTCATTCCGCCGCTCGCCGCCGCGGCCGCTTAACATCGCTAAACTTTAAATTGGCGGGCCGCATTCGGGAGCGTTAATGTCATCCCGCGGGAGCCGCTCGCACCTTCGGCGCTCCGCGTGCAACGTTCGGCGGGGTCGCGACACGCCCGACCCGCGAACGGCCCAACTTCGCGCGTGCCTTTCAGCGCCGCAACGACGAGGATTCCTCAGTAGCGCGTTACGCTCTGGATTTTCCTCCGCGAGGATGCTTGCGTCATCCGCTGCTCTCTTGCGTTTTTTTAGCGAAAACACGCCGGCCCGGGCGGAAGCGTAATTGAGACGAACCGCGGGCGGAAGCATTCAATTTACGGCGGCCCGCATAAGCGAAGTTTTCAATTAGGGCTTCGCAAATAGGAATTAAAGTTCGGCCCGGCGAAGCGGCGACTTTATCCGCGTTAATTTCGGGTTACGCTAAGCCGGTCGCCGAGCGACCCCCTAAAATTCCCCTGTATTTATATTAAATACGGGTTGACAGAGCGCGCCGAGGTCACTTTACACGTTCGCAACGCGTTAGACCGGCCGAGGAGGGAGGCGGGGTGGCGCCAGGTACGCCATCGATGGCGAGCGCGGCGATCTTCGCGATTCGGCGAGAGTTTCCTTTCAATCGCGGGATCCGAAAAGGGAGGGGAGAGGGAAGAATTCGGCTCAACATTCGGCAGTACATTGTCGTACTTGTCACTCCGTCTTGCTGTCCTCCAGCTTGAGGAATCCACGTTGAAGAGAAGAACGTTCCGATTAATGACAACAACTTGTCAAGATGATTCGAGTGATTCTATCATGGAGCTACGCGTCGTTCGAGCAAACTCACCCCCAGATCTGGCTTTGCCCTCGCTGTCTCGTATCGCTAGTGCTGAAGCTTCCTTCCTCCAGCCTCTACTTTCCGCAATGAGGCTGCATGATCGAACGTGCGCGGAAAGGGAGGCAAAGTCGATTCCCACTCAAGTCAGGCTTAACCTTCACGCGTTGTCATTGTGCTGTTATTGCATGTGAACAGTGGGCGAATATTGTGCGCGATGAGGCGCCAACGCGGCGACGTTGATGGAGCAGCGATAGAAGCAAGAGTGACCTTTCTAGACGCTTCTCTTGAGCATGCATGCATGAATCCGATGACCCACTCGTACCGATCGATCATCGCTCGGTACATCAAGCTCGGCATTTCGACCCTGAAATCGCGAGATCTCGAGCAAGTACACGATAGCTGTTGACGCGCCTTCGATGATTCGCGCAACACTGTTTATATATTTATTTATTGCCGGTTCGAGGGAGTGTGTTCAGCAAAGATGAGAGTCGTAGAAAACACAACAATCTCCTTTAATCGTCAAACAAATCAACGATATTTGGATACTTGCTCTAACCAAGTAACAAATGTGCGACCGTTGCTTGCCTCTGGCTTCTCGCAAGACACTGAAGACACTGATCCTTTGTCGTTCGCTTACAACGAACGACAACGATCTTTCTTTGTTTCGACAACGGTTGCGGCTTAATCCCTTGGCTTTTGTGACTCATCCTCTAGATAAGCCTCGATATAAGTTGTTTACGTCGAAAAAACTTTCTAAAAACCAAACATGACTCATACAGGATCTCAACAATAGCGCTATTGTTGAAGGCTCGATCAAGCAGCCGGTTGGAGCTGCCGAATTAACGGGATGTGGATTTGAGGTAAAAATGAATACCTGCGGTTGAGCTTGATGTTTAATAGTTGCAAAACGGTACAATTAATGACCCGTTGACGAGACCTACGTCATGGATGACATTCGATTAGAGATTCGCGACGGAACTCCTCCTCGCACGTCCGTCGTGCAAAATCAGGATGGAACTTTATTACAACTTGGAGCCTTATTGGCCATTATTGGCCGTTGCGAGCCGCGTTTTGCAAGATGTCGACGGATTTTCCACTAGATAACTCTCCCCTGCCCTGCTATTCGAGCCCCGATCCCGAGAAACAGCCCGCCATATCTCGATCGCCGATAATTCACGCTGAGATCATCACTGATCTTTAGATCGCCAATGTAAAGAGCAGCTGTTGTTTCCCAGAACAGCGTTGTTGGTCAACAACGAAGGGAGGGCAAGTAAGTTTTGTGATCTCTGTGTTGTTTGCGCCGCTAGATTTTCTCGAACGTGTCCGCATCGATCGCGCATTAATTCGGCGATTTAGCGCCGCGAATCCGCGAGAGTAAGTCACGTGACGCGGTCTTTGTTTTTTTTTTTYTTTTTTTTCTTTTTTTGCGATATCCCGCTCTGAATCTCGTTGCGCGCATCGATGCGCTCCCGCCGCGATTCCTCGATAATACCGGCGCGATTACGCGGCTCGGCCGGTCGGGCGATTTAAAAGTAATTACGGCCGCCTTATTTACGTCGATCGGACCGGTGCCCGCGCTATTTCACGGCGGGATTTAGGGCGCGCAATTAACAGATAAAAATCTCCCGCTATTTCTCCGCCTGCGAAAAACCCCCCGGCAGTTACTCGGACTGGCTTTATCATTTATTAAACATTAACCAGCCCCGAACCAAAGCCTTCTCCCTATCTCTCTCTCTCTCTCTCTCTCTCTCTCTCTCTCTCTCTCTCTCTCTCTCTCTCTCTCTCTCTCTCTCTCTCTCTCTCTTCCTCCCGCGGCGATCGCGTGCGCGCGCGCGCGTGATTTAGCGGGGCCATTAATCGCGCGTGGCGGGTGTATCTCGCTAAAGTAAGGGATAAGAGACGACACGATGGATTTAAATCGCCACCAACGTCTCGCTCGCCCGTTAACCCTCTCCCGGAGGGGGAGCGCGGTTGCCGGATAGGAGGACGTCCCGGGACTGCGGGAGAACCCGAAGGGTCTCATTATCGAGTCGAGGGTGGGACCACCCTCTCGGCGATCGCGAGATGCGAGCGAAGCGTGTTGTTCGTCCAGTTGCTGGACCGTTTCGACCCGGACGGGTCATCCCTCGCGATTCGCCCCCGCGCGCATCGTTGCGCCCCGCAGCGATACGCAAACGGCCCGTGAGCGGTCATGGGGTCAGTAATAAGCGACGCAAATGTGAAAGTCCCGCCGAGCGAAACGCCGTTGGCGAAGCTCACGGGAGGTCATCGGTCGTGAGGCTCGTCCGGAATGATCCTCGAGACAAATCGCGATCGTTCCGCGCCCGGGGTGGCTATGATCTCTCAGCGACTCCGGCTGGACGCCATCAGCGGAACGACGACGCATAAATCCGCGGGAAATAGGAAATAGTTTTCAGAGCGCTCGTACGGCCGATACGGTATACCTATCGACATGCATCCTCGATGCGCCCCCGGCATCGGCGACGGCGAGCCGCGCACTCGCTTGTTGGAGCATTCCCCGCGGCCGGGGAAGTCCCGTCATTTCGAACGCCCCGAACGGCGTGTGCGTTAAAGGAGAAGAGCCGGCAGCGTCGACCGCTGCGAGTTTATTCAAAAGCTTCCCGCGTTTCAGCAACAAAGAGACAGACGGAGAGGGATAGAAAGAGAAAGAGAGAGAGAGAGAGAGAGAGAGAGAGAGAGAGAGAGAGAGAGAGAGAGGGTAGGAGTCCTGTGGGAGTTCTGTAAAGCCGAATATATTCCGGAAAAGCGAGCCAGAGATCGCGCGGTGGTGTTTCGTTTCAACTCGAATACCGAAATCGGAATCGCGCGAGGACCGTCGAGCACCTCGCGATTTAGACGCGAGAGTCGCTACACTTTCGTCGCTAGTTAGGGCCGCCGATTTTTCCGACGCCCCCCTTCCCCTCCCTCTTCCCTCCCTCCCACCGCTTTCGAGGGCCAAATAGCTGAATCGAGACGTCCGGATGGCGCTGTGAGCCGACGCGCGTTCCTGGATTGCACTTCGAGAGGGTTGCGTAACGGCACGTTGTGCAACTCTGCAGTCTTCCTGAGGAAGACGACTGCCGAAGACGAAGCGAATCAATCACCCTCGCTGGAATTGTACACGCTTATTCGGATGCATGTGGTGTGATGTCTCTCGTTTATACGAATCGAGGCTTCGATGGAGCTTCAATTTCTTCGAGAGCGAGAACCGCTCTCCATTCTCAACTCTCTCAAGTCTCTCTTCCTCTTCAAGATCAGTATCTTGACCAGTCGGTTGTTTGTCGAGCAGTCGCCCGACATCTCTTCGAAGCACGTCTCATTCAGCGGCTACTCGACCGATCGTGAGAGGCAATGCAACGTGAAAGCCGTTGCTCCGTCAAGATACCCTTCGCGTTCGCGAGGTCCACGCGACAGCCTTCGTCCGGCATCTCCTCATCGACTAGTGACTTTCCGACGAGTAAGGCGCCAGGGAGGGGGGGAGACCTTGTTTCTCTCGGGGGGGGGGGAGAGTGCCGTCCTGTCGTAATCGCCGTCGAAATGATTCGCCGGCCGAATCGTCGCGCTGGTTAGGCACCCGGCCAAGCCAAGCCAGGTTCGACGAACCCGCCGAGCTCTCCCCCGCTCCCGCCCCCCTCTCCTCCTCCTCCTCCTCCTGCTCCTGCTCCCGCGTGCGAGGGGAGATCCCGCGGGATCGCGTAGGCCGGAACGCACACATCCCCCGGTGACACCGTTCCCACTATCCTACCCTCTCCCCCGCGCCGTTTTTTCCGCGCGCGCGAACCTCCCCCCCTGCCCCTCGGCACGCCCCCCCCCGTGCGAGCGATCGATCCTTTGGCGCGTCGCGGGCGGTGCTCGGTAAACATCGCGTTCTATCGATACCGCACGTCGTGTTTAATAATCTCCGGTAAATTTCCAGCGAT
The DNA here is from genome assembly GCA_020341155.1 of Eciton burchellii. Lineage (NCBI taxonomy): Eukaryota > Metazoa > Arthropoda > Insecta > Hymenoptera > Formicidae > Eciton > Eciton burchellii. The sequence goes on along the minus strand of JAHMML010000029.1, from coordinate 209,254 downwards.
CCCGGTCGCAGCGCGGGCGCGCGCGCGCGCGCGTACAGGCATTTATTATATTTGCATTGCATCGTGCGGAAGAGGCGCTGCCCCGCGCCATGCTCCTTGTGCAATCGCGATGTTATTAAAACGCCGCCGCGCGCGCCCGCACCTGTAAACGCACGAGCGTAACCCGCGTAATTACTCGCGCGCGTGCATTTTCGGCGCGCGGCACGGCGATTTAATCGACGGCAAGTCCGCGCGCGCGCGCGCCCGTTGCGCCAGTGCAAACAGCCCGGCCCACAATCAGAGCCGAGATTGTTTGTTTAAAAAAGGAACCGGCTATTGGAATTTGTATAAAAACACGCGACCGTAGCGGGGCAGGGAGTATATTGTAAATATGTTTTTAATTTGCCAGCGATAACGGTGATATCGCGAAAATATCGCGACGTGTCGCCGGCGAGCTCTCATCGCCAGCATTCCACCCTCCCTCCCGATATCGTATTATTCCTGTCCTCCTTGCGCTTCCCTCTCTCCTTCTACTTGCATTGTTCCAGCGTGCGCCGGAGAGGGTTCCTACGCGAGTGGCGATTTGCATTTACGATAAAGCGAGGGAACTCGCCGCTCGAACGGCCGATTAAATATTTTTGCGCCGGCAAGAACTTGCCGAGAGCATTTCCAATTAAAAGTTTCAACCGTCTTTCGCGCGCACGCGCGCTGCTGCTCCTCCGCAGGATCCACCGCCGCGTTAATAACGCGATATATGAATTCCGCCCGGTCGTCGGCGGCTGCGTCGTCCGCACTGACGGATTTGCCGCTCCCGAAGCGCGCGCTGCTTCGTAGTCGGGCGGATTTCCATGTCTTGAAATCGGGCCGCGCGGGCGACTCGGAACGCTCGATTGTCGGTGCACCGGCTGCCGCTCGTATCGATAAGCGCGCGCTCGATCCGCAGTGTTCGAATGAGTTTTTAAACGAGTCGGATTTCCCGAATTCTCTGCGCTCGGGGATTCCAACACATGGAAATCCGCCCGCAACGTCGACCGCGCGGATCGCGCGTATCCGGTACGCTTCGCGTCCGTTCGACCGCGAATTCTGCCGCCGTAAATGAATTATTTCCCGTCCTCGCTTCGTTGAGGATCGACGCGCGCCAACTTGCCGATAGTTTTGCGGCTTTCTTTGGCGCGGATCGCGCGAAACAATGCGGCTTTGTTCTTAGCAATATCATCGTGACATTTGCCGGATATTATTACATTTCCCATATTTCGGCGCTATAATTGGAACGTTACGTCAATAGTTGTAACGTAGTTTAATTATTGACTTTCATTGATACGACGTTAATTAATTTGACTTTGCTAATTACGTGTTTATTGCTGCGGACCGTAATTAATAATGCATTTGTTTAATTGAAACTGCGGATTTGAGCCTCGCGCGCGCCCCGCGTGGACAGGCCGGACCTCTCCTCCTCCTCCTTCTTCTCCTCCTCCATTTTTATTTCGCGAGGGGACAGTTGACCGAACGGCCCGGCGACTTGGGCGAGATCTCGCGGACGTTTTCGGAAGCGGACAAATTCCCGGCGCGGGTGCATTAGCCGCGGCGAGTTGACTCTCGCGCTCGCGCTCGCGTAAACCGTAAACTTCCATCGACGCGGCTTACTAATTAAAACTTAGTAAAAGCGCGCGCGCGCGCGGCATATAAAAATATATATCTCCATTTCCATCCCCGGGCGGCGAGCGTCGCGAAAACAGCCGCTGACAAATAAATTCCCGTCGGCACGCGGCGCGTTACAAAGTTTAGAAACGCGGCCGACGGTAATGACGATGCATGTGCATTATGCATTAAACAAAAACGTCAGGCGCGTCGACGAGCAAGAGCGTTGAACATCATCCGGCAGCTTCAACGACGGAACCCTCGTGACAGGAGCGACATAATAAACTCGCGTCGCGAGTGACCTTCGGAAGCGTTTCCGCTCTCTTTCTCTCTTGGGCATCGCTCCGTTGTGAATCCGTCGCTTCCGATGGATCTCAATGATCGCCGATGATCGCCGACGCGGTCGTCGAGGCATTCAAGGCGGAATCGAGTCGAGAACGGATCGATCGCCGATAGCGCCGCATAGCGGCGGATCAAAGAGCTAGCTAGCAATCGGAAAGTTCCAGTTGCAGAATCGTTTAATTCGAGAGAGACCGAATGCCTGTAACGCGACAATGACGCTGACGTCGATATAATATTGCAACGTGCAATTTGACAGCACGTAATTGACAGCACGAGTGAATCGATCGAACCGTGAAGGCGACGAATAACGCGTACACGGGGATGTAACGATCCGGGGGGGATGAAACCCCACCGGCGAACGAAACGATCTTGCGCAGGTAACGGCACTCCTGCGAATTAGCCGTTCGACGAGCCTTTGGCGCCGTTACGCGCCGGCTGCGACCGGCCCTTCTTTCAAATTAGCTTTTTGATTTATGCCCGCGCGCGCCGCGCCGCGCCCCCCACCCCTACGTGCGCGCGCAGCCGCCTTTCCCATTTACATGCAGATGCCACCGCACGAGCGGCGTAATTGGACGTAGCGCCGCGCTCTCTCATGAAACAGGAAATGCAAACGCGCCTCGCGAGGAACCGCGAGCGAGGCGCCTCCCGGAGGCGCTGCTGCGCGGTTTTTTTCACCCGCGATTTAATCCCCCCTCGGGAATCGGGGATGTCGATTTGGAGGTCGCGTTCACAGGCTTCACAGGTTCGAACGGGGGTAGATCTCTCTCCCCGTTTTATTACCCCCTTCGACGATCCTCTTCAAGGGGCAGGTGGTTGCGGGTGCTTCGGTGGTCGCGGGGGTTGTTGCGGGTTGCCCTGGCGGGGTACGACGACGTATTACGCGAGTGTGAGGCCGCGTGCGTTCGCGCGTGTGACAAACGAATGAAAATATCGTTAATGAGAAGCGCGCCGACCGGGAAAATGAACGTCGAAATGAAACGCGCGAATTTCTCGCGAGCAATTTTCGCGTCACGATGCCGCGCGTATACGGCCGTATCGGAAAAAGTTGCTCATGCAAATTGCCGCGGGCGTCATCTTCGGGATACATGGAAGAAGAAATAAAACGCGGAGCGACGCGGCAAATATCCGGCGAACGAATAGTTTTCCTTACTCGCCCGCCGCGCCGTCGTTACTCGAGTTATATCGCGAGCAGCAAGGTATTTAATTACGTATTTAATTCGAGCGACGCCGGGGCCGGGGGCGGGGAGGGGGTTGGGAGCAGGGAAGTCGCCACCCCGAATCTCTCATGCATCTCAAACGTCCTCGGATCGCCCTCCCTCCCTCCCTCCCTCCCTCCCTCTTTTTTCGCGCGAACGTTTTAATTACTACTTCTAGTACGAAAGATCCAGGGATGCCCTTTAACCTCAACGGACTTGGGGGATGATATTCGTCGCGATCTTTATCGCGAGGATTAGCTGTACATGGGAATTCATCGCGAACCGAGGGAGAATCCTCCTCCCCTTCCTTCCCGCGTCGCTTCCATCGTCGCGCGATGCTGCGGCGCTTCGCTCTCCACTTCGCTTTCCCTGATTTATTATTCCCGGGGAATTTATTGCACGCGCCCGTCCGCTCATGCCGATGGCACCGTACGGCGCGCGATGTAACGCGATGTAACGCGGGTCGCGATATCGGCACGCTCGTGTACCGCAAACAAAGGGAAAGCCTGCCGTGCGCGCGCGATAAATTTCGGAATTCAGTTCGATTTGCGCGCGCGAGGCGCCTCTGTCGGCGGGCGCGACACGAACTAACACAAGGACGGGCACGCGGGATTGCCGCGCGGCAGGCGCGGATGGGTCTGGGCTGCCGGCGGCGGCGGCGGCAAGAGGGGGGGATGCGATAAATAATAATTATTGCAAGGGAGCTCGCCGCTAATGCACGACGATGCCCGTCCGCGATCCTCCGAGGGCGCGGACCGCCTTCCCCTCCCTCCCTCCCTCCCTCCCTCCCTCCCTCCCTACCCCCCGCACTCCCCGTTCCCCTCCCCGGTTTGCTCGCCTCGCGGCTGAAAATATAGCCCGCGCGCTGAGTGATAATTGCATTTCGAGGCGGCCGGTAACGGCGCCCGGTGGCGGTACAATTTCCGTTACATTGTAACGGCGCGACTGTACTTTAGCCCGGCGGACCGTTCCGCCGTCTCTCCCCGCCGCGTCACCCTGTCCATCTCGGAGCGTTATTATTTGGGCGCGTTTAACCGTGAGGGAGGCGCGAGCTCGGAGGGGCGTGCTCGGGAAATTGGCGGCGTCGGGGGCTCTCGGAGCGCTTCAAATGTGATTTGTAAATTGGCCTGCTTATCGGGCGACGTGCCGCGCGTCGTCACGAACGCCGTGCCTTCGCTGACGATCGTTAACGATGCTCGTAAGGGTTATCGATGGACAGCGCGAGGTGGACGATCGACCGCCTGCTTCGATTAATCGCGCCACCGCCCCGAGGCAGCACGTTCGCTTAACGTATTCCCGTTCCGTGGCTGGGAGAGAGTGCGTTTCGCGATATTTTTCGAAATAGCAGGACCCTGTCCTGAGGAGGTCTACGGACGGTTATTGGATTTGAAGCACCTCGTTGTCCGCCTTCCTGATAAGCGCCACCACCGCTGCCGCCGTTGCTGGAATAAAGGCCGGCTTTGGAGATTGGAGATTCAGCAAGCGGTTTAGCCGCGCACGAAAATACGACTGATCGCGCGACCGAAATTTACGCGTCGTCCTTAAATTCATGCGTTATAATTTCCGCAGCGCGCGAATTTATGCATCGCTTCTCGCGCGAGCCGATTCGGGCGGCGGAGAATCGGCGCGAGCATTCACGCGCTCTAACCAGCCCTTACGAGCATTATTCTCGGCCTCATGCGTCTTCCAGATAGATCAGCAACCGGCACACGCGCGTACATTCGTCCGCAATCTCGGCATTTGTGCCATTAACCTGTAAATTACGGTCTTACCACTCGGTCCGGAATCGGGTCGCGCGACGACGACGACGACGACGACGACGACGACGACGACGACGGTGGTTGAAAGAATCGCCGCGCGTCCTCCGCGCAGAGCGAAAGAGAAGAGAAAAGGAGAGGGAGGGGGAGAGGGAGAGAACGCGGAAATGTATATCCGATTTAACGAGCCGCGACAGCGCGAGCGCGAGGAGAACGAGGCGGACTACTCGCCGCCGTGCCCGGCAAAGTTTCGCCCCCGAGAACAGAATAACAAGTTCATCCTCGCGGTCGTCGCGGGAAGGAGGAGCGGGGGTTGGCGAGAGTGGCGGAGGGAATCCGGAATGCGGTCTTGGCTTGGATATTACCCGCGAGGCCGTCCGTAAGCGAGCAAAGAATACCGTTTCATTTTCCTAAGGCACACCACGGTCATAAATTCCACCTACAACGCGCTACGTACACAACAACCGTTCCGGGAGGGGGGTTGGCAGCGGAGGGGGGGGGGCTCGGGGCGAGACCGGGCTAGCGGCGGCGGGGGATGGGGATGGCGCGCGACGAGGGCCGTGTACTCGAAAGATAATTAAAATGTCTTGGCGTCCCGCGCCGAGGCGCGAGTTATGGCCCGAACTTGCCGCGCTGGCATAAGCGGGGCATCCGACGTTGAAGTTACCGGCACGCGCAATTCCCGCGCGACGCCGCGAGTTAACGAGCTGCGAACCTCGTGAACCTCGCGCCGGGCGAGGGGAGAGGTGCGAGGAGCGAGAAGCGGAAGAGGAATACGGGAGGGAACGGAGCACTGCCTCTGTCTCACTTTATCTCTGTTTCCGTTGGAGAAACGCTCGCTTGCGACTCTACCCGCCTCTAACTGTTCTAACCGCGAGGCGGATTCCTCTTGCCTGCTAAGATGAGGAAGCGTATCGGGATATCCCGCCGTGCTGCCGATTCTGGCGTTTTCGCGCCGTTTTCTCAAACCGCTGCCGGAAGAATCCGAGGGGGACGGAGAGACGCGCGGGGATCCTTCCTTTTCCTCGTGTCCACACCTGTTCTGGCGGAACAGCGTGCTAAGGCTGTTCTCGGCGGAAACGATAGAATTGACGCCAATCTGCGGTCCAGTCCGGTTCCCGCAACGGCGAGAGTTAACGAGCTGTGAATCCAGCGCGGTTCTCATCACGAAGAGAAAGAGAGAGAGAGAGAGGGGGGCAAAGGGCGTCGTTGGCGATCGTCGCCTGGACAGGCGACGGTGGGAAGCAGTCGCGACTGCGCGCGGGAAGAGTCCTTCGGCGGACGCCGAAGAGTTGAAGTGGAGCGATGAGAGCGCGTTGCGGGAATCGACGCACCAGTAAAGTGCTGCAATTAGCACTCGCGGCCGGATAGTTCGAGCCGCCCTTTTCCGTGAAGGGAGATTCGCTATCGCGAATTAAATCGAGCATTCCGGGCTAAGGGTAGCAAGTCTGGGAATAATCCTCGAGACGCGCACGAGCGCGATTATTTCGTCTGCACGTCGCTATTGCGCGAAATTTAATACAACTTTCGGGGGGTGGCGCACCCTCTACGGAGAGATACGAGAAAGGGAGAGAGGATGGAAGGGAAAGAAAGAGAAAGAGGTATTGAAGCTCGAGCACTCGGGAGAGAGAGAGAGAGAGAGAGAGAGAGAGAGAGAGAGAGAGAGAGAGAGAGAGAGAGAGAGAGAGAGAGAGAGAGAGAGAGAGACTCGCGCGAATGAACATCCGTGCGTACGAAGGGAAGTTTACACACGAAAATTCATCGACATGCTTTTCGTCCACGATTCGCGATTACGAGAATGACCGATAATTCTTCCCGAAGAGAGAGAGAGAGAGAGAACTGTGTGTCCGTATGAGCGTTTACGGTCACATTTGCAAAGCTGCCGACAACTCGCGAGGACGAGGACCGTCCGTCAGCTCGAGTTGCCCTGTGCAGGCTGAGATCTTGAAGTTATCGGTTCGCGCAGAATTCCCACAACAGTCCGAGTTAACGAGCCATGAGCTCGTGAACACGAGCGAGGCCCCGCCGGAGTTGGCGACTCGACTCGCGGAGGAGGATCCGGCAGGAAGCGAGCCTGCCTGCCAAATTGAGCGTGCGTAATGATAACAGCGAGAGACAAGGCAGTCGCCCGTTGCTTACGGAGCCTCCCCCGCCCACACCTCGCGGGTCTACCTGCGGTAGAGCGAGAGTTAATGATAGAAAATTCATCGACGGCGGCATTAGCGGAAATTGCGGCCTCGAAGCACGGACAATGCCGGGATGTTTCGGTAGACTGTGTATCGATCACTCGAACGCTACACTCGAATACACGCGCGATTTATCAGGTGATTTAGGTGATCGCACGAGTCGATGTCACGAGATGTCCGTCAGGCGATCACGCTGTTCCGGATCTGCATCTGAATTTGCTGGAACATTCGCTCCTTCAGCGTTCGGTTCAGCGTTCCTTGAGCGCGCGCGCGCGCGCGCGCGAGGAGGATTCTCGCCCCTGGAAGCGGCAAGCTGCAGACGAGAGTCGTGCATTCCATGGAATACCCTTCCGCTCTGCCCTCTTTGCCCGGCGTAACGCTTTAACGCTGAGAAAAGGAGGAATGCATTCGCGTTCTGTGCAGGCCAGTTCAGGCAATGTTCAGGCCGCGATTGAACGGCAGATGGCGACATAAAGGAGAAAAGATAGAACGACCACGTGAAATGTTCAATTACAGGTTAGCGAGCGTTCTCCGCGCTCGATTGGAGGGAGACGCGCCGCGTCTCCGATAAATTTCCAGCGTTAACGAGGCCGCCTGTCGGCGTACATAAAACGCGCGGCGCAGAGTTCATTACCGCGCGATTATTGCGGCGCTTCGTCCCGCTTCGCAGTGCGGCGCGCGTTATTATCGAGCCGTCCAATCAGCGACGCTCGATCATCAGCCGTCCCGTCCAAGGATATTAAATCATGCGATACCGTTGTGCGATATCCCATTGCCATCCGCTATCATGATAACCGCATCAGCGCGTAATCAGCTCGAAAGTTCCGCGGCTCGATCTGTCCTCGCTAGGAAACTCGCTCGCGGCGGATCCGCGCCCGATCCGCGATTCTGTAAAAGCACGGCCGTCCGTGAAAGCTCTTCGTCCGTGCTCTCGCCATTCCATTGCGGCGGGAGATTGCGCTCGCGGCCGGCAGGTGGCGCAGCGAGCGCGTTGGACCGTTGGACCTAACCTAAAAACCGGCTGCGAACTGCGCGCGACGTAAGAGACCTCGCCTGGCAGATCCGGCGAAACGAAACTCGTCCTCGTGCCCCGGTTATGGCGCTTATCTCTTTCTCTCTCTCCCTCTCTCTCTCTCTCTCGTATTACGATTAGATCGTATTTACGAATCAGAGATGACGATCGTAAGGGAATTGGATTCCAACGGGGGAGATGCGTCTCGCGATTGTCGGGGAGGGCGTGATATACGCGCGTGCCGCCGGACGGGATTTACCTGGCGATAGTAAAGGCCGTTTTACAGAGTACCTCTCGGCCCGACGGAGTTGTACATTCGTTCGATCGGTAGCTGCATCCCGCGTGATTTATCGCTCGCCTTATCGCCGTTAGCGGCGGCCCTTCGATAGCGCTGATCGTTTCCTATATTTTACAGCCGCCGTGATTTATCGCCCGCTTCGCGAGTTACCCCGGCGCAATTATCAGTAACTCCTGCTGCAACAGAGATTAGAAACCAGCCCTCTGCCACCCCTCCGCTACTCCGATCGCATTACTCGGCTCGCGCGCTTTTATCGGCTTTGGCTATCGACGCAGCCGCTCGCCGCTATAAAACGTCTCGAGGCTCGAGCTGCCGCAAATTTGCCGAAATCGGTAAATCAATCTCATCTCCGATCGTTGCTCCGCAAAACGAAGAAACGAGGAATCTGGCGTGTCCACTTTATGGGCGATTCCAGCGCGGTTTGGACTTATCGTTGGGCGTACAAATTAGTCTCTTGCTTTGCCAGTGACTAAATTCCAACGTTTGTTTCTGTACAAAAGTACAAGCTAATCGGTAAGCTAGTCCCCGTCACCTTCGATAACCTTGAGCCGGACTGCGGTGGAAATCGTTCAGGATCGACGAGATCGTCGATGCCTCAGAGCAAGAAATTAATTTGCACACCCAACAGCAGCTAATCTCGCCGAGGAAACTAATTTATCGTTGTAGATTGAAACAGATACGTTAAAATATGCGTTCGATACCCGATATGCCGAACTTGTATTATACGGCGAATGGAGCAATGGAGAATTAACGGCAGCGAACGTAATCGAATGATTTCGGCAAAAAGTAGTTGGCGGTTAACAGGTTAAATCACGCTCGCGCGCGAGCGGTGTTCGTTCTCATGAAGCGGCGTGTCGCGACGCGTTCGGCAAGCGTTTTAATTAAACCTGCCGAATTTACGTTCGCCGAGTGAATTTCACCGCGGAATTAATTCCATATAAAGTATACGCTTACATCGCGCGACGCGTAACATGGCGAGCGTACATGGAACGTTACAGAGCCAGCAAGCGGATCCGATGCTATCGCGACGCGAATCCACGGCCGGAGGAGGTTGCGCAAAACGATAGAGATTTAGTTTGCAAATCTGAGACTGTAAAAAGATCGCAGATCTCGTTACGAGCTATCGCACGCCGCGCGAATGAAGCGACTCGAAGCGCCGCTGAAGAATCCGCATTCACTGTGCGCGGCTTTAGCCATGTTTATTAATGAACAGAATGGACGTTACGTGCTGGCTTGTTCTGGCGGGCGAGATACAGCGCTTTACATCCCGCTTCCGGAAATGTATGCCGGCTGCACGAAGCGACTGGATCCCCTAAATCTTTCGTCGCTCGTCACGGTATCAGTGGCACTATCGCGTCCACGTGTCGCGAAAGCCAAGCCGGACCGGAAGAGCTACGAATGCAAGGCAAGCCGGTTCGTATGGAAATTCTTTGACGGGAAACGGGCCAGAGGAACCGAAGGGCGGGTGGCCCTAGACATTATCTATGGAAAGAGGAGGGAAGGTCGTTATGGAATGGCGGTGCACGAGAGGTTCGACCCTACTCGCCGTGCCATGGACGGGAGGGAACACACCGGAGCGGCCCCGCTCTGGGCTCCAGCCAGGGCCGGTCAGGAGCGGTCGCGACCTCGGCAGTCGCCATTTCGCGAGCCTCGAACGGCGGGGGGGCGGCGGCGGCGACGGGGGCGGGGGGAGGGAAGGGCGCGAATCGGGCGGGATAACCTGCCCGCGAATTTCATATAGCGCGTGCTTCCGCTCGAAGCTGCATCGCTAGCTGGTATGAACGCTGGTGGTCCCGGAACGGTTGAACCGGCCCTGCCAAGCCATCACCCCGTTCGCCCGCGCCACGGCGGGGGTTGCTTTAAAATATCTGGGTGGCGCGGTGGCGTGATGCCGTGATCAGCAGGGCGGACCACCCGCCGAACGTGCAGCGGTTCTCATTCGAAGGGCGGATTGCGCCTTATCCGGAAGGTCATCGCGATCGTTTCCAGCCCCCCTCCCCCCCGCAGTGGCGAAGAGCGCCCGATGGTTTATTAATTCCGCCGCGGCTTACGTAATGGCTGCTTCCCTCGCTGCCCTTTGCCGTCGAATGGCTCATTCTGACTGATGACCGATGGTCGGTCAGCATCGCCGAAGGCGATGTCCATTTCTGCCAGCCAGCAAGGTTCATTATTCGCCTTTGATGTCTTCTCTTCTTATTAGGACCGCGCGCGCGCGGATCGTACGTGGATCAAACGGTTTTGCCTGCTGCGCGCTCCGACATTAACGTTCATCGCTGACGAGCTTGATGAATGGATTAAAGAATCGAGAGCGATTCGACAGCGAAGCTCGAGCCGGAGCTCTCGTTTATGGATTCGACTGTGCTAATGTTCCGCTTTGCGGAAAAGCTCGACATCGTAGCGAAGCGATGAATTATTTCCCTCCTGATAGTCCGATCACGCGTCAGATCGGGCGCGTTCACCACTTTTGGCCAGAAAGTCCGTTCGCCCGCTTCGGCGGATCATTTCTGCCAAAGTGCGTATCTTGCCGCGCTTTGCACCCTCTTGTAATATATATATATATATATATATATATATATATATATATATATATATGTTCGCGTAGGTTTGAGGCACTTGGGGCGCAGGCGGGATACATCGCGGAAATATGAGGATTATGCGAGATCTATCTCCGCGCCGTGTTTCATTTTAGCCCGTCGCGTTGCGTTACGTTGCCGCGTGTTAGCTGTTATAACTCCGCGGCCGCTCTTCTCGCCCTCACACTCTCTCTCGCTCTCTCTCTCCCTCTCGTGTGTTTAACTTCTTCGAGTCATTATGCGAAAGTGTAACGCAATCTATCTCGAGGCGCGTAAACGGGAATACATTACGCGTAAGCACGCACGGAACTTTCGACGTGACGGCTTTTATCAGCGCGTCCCAATTATTTCCCAATTGATTCCCTTCTCTCTCTCTTTCTCAGCCGGAGAATGCTCTCCGTGCCCGATCGTTAAACGAATTTGAGAGGCGGATCGGACGCGTCCAGGCGCGTCCAGGCGACGAGGGTGGCGAATAATCGCGTAGTCGCGATTAACGATCCAGGGCTTACCTGGAAGAAAACAATTCCGCGAGGCAATCGAAAAAGTGGGGCCAATGAAGGGTTCGTCAAAGGGTAGGGATCGAGAACCGCCGAGGGATTCAGTTGGACCGAACAGACGTTACATCGAAGAGACGTCAGTCCAGCGTAAGCATCTAAGAGTATTGCGAAATCCCACGATAATCCATCACGGGAAGGAAGCACCCTTCAGCGGTGCTAACAGCTTCGCGATTCTCACGATGACGAAGAGAACGAGGACGAGGATGAGGACGAGTCAGTCGCGCATCCTCGTCCATCCTCGCCGAAGGCTCGGCATCCGTCTCCCTTTCTGTTACTGCACCCTCAGCCCTGCTGCCCGGCGCTCGCTCGCTCGCTCGCTCGCGCGCGCGCGCGCACGCGGATCCGTGTCGGCGGCGAATCCTGCAAGTCCGCAAGCTATACCCAGCGGTATAACTCGGGGAAGGAACGGCTGCCTTGGATTATTCAGCGCGGAATGGACACCTTCTTCCGCCGGTATACGTAATATTAATATGTCCTCCGCTGTAGGAGGCGCTGCGGAGACAATGGCGGAGATTGTGTTGAATACAGTAATCAGAGGGCGGACTGCGAGTCCCGGGGGACTCTGGCCGTGTCTCCTCGCTCGTTTGCATCGTCGCTTCAGCTCTCTTTGTGCCGCCGTGATCCCGCAGGAGCGGCATCCCTTCGCTCGCGACGACGACGTCTCCTTCGCTCCCTTCCTTCCTTCCTTCCTTCCTTCCGACCCTGCCCGCCCTGCTCGTTTCGGGATTCACGCGCGGATTCCGGACTGCCGCTTAAACGGTTTCCTCAACACTCACCCCGCGCCGCGTGCGGCCGACTACGCTCGCGAGGATCGTTCCTCCTCATCGCGCGAACGCTCCCGCGAGAGCGCTCGCGCGCTCGCGCCAACGGCTCAATTATTAACAGGCCGACCGGCCTCAATTCCTCGCGCCTTTCCCTTTGACACGTGACCCACGTGATTATCCGCTCCGGGATGCTCGTGCGCGACAGCCAGCCCCTCCTTCGCCCCTCGTCGCCCCTCCTGCCCCCTCATAAGGATCCCGTAAATCAGACAAACGTCATATCGGTGATTTACGCCGTTCATTAGACGCGCTATAATATAACACAAAGCTACTAAATCTCCCGGCCCGCCCCACCCACGTGGTAATTGATTGCCGCGCGGATCTTGTTAGCGACAAGTTGAATCTCGCTGACCTATCGGCGCACTTATCGCTCGTATCCTCGCCTGTAATTGAATCTTGCCGGTCCGCAGCGAATGCTAATTATCAAACCGCTGATTTACCGCGCGATTGTCCGATCATCAGCGATGCCATCGATCGCTCGAGCCCCGGCGAGCCGTTCTTCTTCCGCTCGCTGTCGGAGCCGATCATCCCTCCGATTCTTCGTCGCGGCGTCTTGATCCTGCCGAACCAGCGGCGGGCACAATTAACGCGTCGCCGGCTAAATTAGACCGACCCTGGCTGGGGGGAGGGGGGTGGGGGCGCGCGCGCATCCCCGGTAATCTTCGCGACGCGCCGCAGCGCGACAATGCCGGTGGCGCGAGAAAACTCTCTCGGATGCTCGCCACCGCGCGCGGTGATGTTCGCTTCTGGCTTCCGGTCGGCTACCTGCCGGCGCACGCACACGTGCATCCGGCGCGACTCGCCGCAGCGAACGTGAAGAACGGCAGGACGGGACGCAGTCGCGGAGCGGTAACGAGCGCGCACGAGCCTTCGGGGAGCAGTTGGCGCCCCTCGAGGCTGCCAGCGCGACTTTATTGTAGCTGTAAGAGTTATCACCCGGCGATAACTGCCCCCATAACTCCCCCGCGCGATGAATACATTCTTGCATGCGCCCCCTCTGCCTCTGCCTCTCTCTCTCTCTCTCTCTCTCTTTCTATTGCGCGCGCGCTTTCCTCCTCTGTCATTCTCCGCCTCTTGCTCGAGCGAGGGTCCGCGGATTATTCTACGCTGCAGCATCCGCGACGCGGCGGGGGGCGAGGCGGCGGGACGCCTTATCCGTGTCATCGTTCTCGCAGAGTCGCCTCTTGCCTCTCCCGTTTCCTCCGTCTCCTCTTCCGTTCGCTGTTCTGTGTGTAAAGGGTACGACCTCGGCCCGTCTCTTACTTGCGCTCATCGCGTAACGCTCGCGCGACATACGAGCCGACTTATTCCACCGTTCTGCCGGCAAACAGCTGATCGTTCCCACATCCCCGGACGGGGGATGAGCAGGCTTGGACGGCGGGCTGGGAAAATCAACCAACCGGGCGGGTCTCTGTTGTTTTTGACGCGTGGGAAAACGCATCAAGTGCGTGCTTCCTGGCCTTTATCCTTTCGCTATTTTTCCTGCGTTCAACGATCGATGTGGGTCGCAGCAGATTGAAGATTCGCCGACGACTCGTTATTATTAGCCTCATAGTTTTACGAATGGCTCTTATCTCCCTCTCTCTCTCTCTCTCTCTCTCTCTCTCTCTTAAATGTATCCATTTTCTTCGTGACAGATATAGTCAATGTCCGATCATCGCTTTCATCTTGCATAAATAAAACTTGTATAAAAGGAATTACTTGTGCAAGTAAAGAGACTTGCTTGTACAAGAAAGGACTTGCTTATGCAAATAAAGGGACTCAACTTGTGACTTCTCTCCGGTCGTACACGCCAGACTTGAAACTGCCAGAGTAAATTATTAACGATGAATAGTCGGATGTGGATGCTAGGGAAAATTGAATACCCGACGTTGAACTTTTGTTATTTTACTGTTCTAATAGTTGCGATGCCTCTCGAAAGAGAGACTCGCGGTCGCCTTTTACAAACTGTACGCCGCAGTTGTCGAGGAATAAGGGAAGGCGCGATGTGTGTTATCGTTGCCTCCGGATGTGTTATCGATGGCTTTCGTTCGCACAAACAAAGACAATTTGCTTATTTGCAAGCAAAAAGAAGATTTTGTCGGCCAAGTAGTTTTAAACTCGCAGCATCGCAGCATGACGTACAACCTTCATCCGCTTGTCTCCTCCATGTCCCCCTGTGCCAGATAGAAGAAGCGTTTTCTTCCATCAACGCGAGCGAGGCTGAAGAAGCGGGAGACATCAGACGGCGTAAAAACAGCAGCGGGGTTCAGGGTTCAGGGACGTGGAATCGCGGATCCGTCATGGGCCGACCGATCGATCGATCGCTTCGATACGACGACGAGTCGGGCCCTGCACGCGATTGCTCGTCACGCAGTGATGTCGCGGGGATTGTTCTCTTCGAGGTCAGTCGATCGTTTCAGAGTCCCGATCGCGGATGATCTTCTCGCCGCGAGCAAGGGCGAATTCTGCGTTTTTCAGACCGGTCGCGACTTTGCCATCGCTCCTGATGCCGAAGCATCGACGCTTATCGGAACGCGTATCGATCCCTCGATATCAATATTCGTGTATTCGGCGATACTCGCTCGGTTCGCCGCACTTGCCTGCCCGCGATCGTTATTTAGCAGATTTATTCGCGCCGCTCCCGATGCGCGCCATTGTTGTTTATCGCCGCCGCGAATGGTATCAATACGCGCCATGTTTTTATCCGATCGACATGGGAACTCGCCTGAATGCGAGCGCGCGCAACGTCTCGTCGGCGAACGCGGAACTGCGCCGACTTCCGCTTAGCGCCGACAACCGGCGTTAACGGGGACAATTCGAGAATTAACGCTCCAGCAATCGCGGACTCGATCGCGGCGGGCGTTAAAAATTGGGTCGCGGGGAGAAACCGGAAGCGATCCGATTATTCCGTGCGCGCCGGCGACATCCTTCTCCACCACCCTCCCACCCGCCCGTCCGCCGTCGTCGTCGTCGTCGTGGCGGAGATTGCGGGCGAAATATTTGGGCTTCCAATGCGGCGCGATTAATCGAAAAAGCGAGGCGCAATATCCGAGATTACGGCAGACACTTCTGCCGCGCCGGCCGCAATAACGAAGAGAAAACGCCAGCAGCGTTCAGTCGAGAGCGTGCACCCCCTCGTGTGCACGCTTTGTATCCGCGAGAGTGCCCGATTTGGCCGGAAACGGCGCGTCTTGCGCGCTCCGTTCGCCAGGTTGGATCGAACTTGAGGATTCTCGCGTACACAGCCCTGCCCCGGGGCTGCGACGATATAAATATCGGATCGTCGAATATAAATCTCCGGCGGAGGCGCGGCGACGACATTTGCGTTGGTGTTTGGTTCCGTGCACGTGCGCACCCTGCGTTAACGGGCGCTCGAGTAACCGGAAGCGCATTGTTTCGCGACAAGTTACCGCGTCAGCGGAGTCATCCGGCAAGCCAAGAGCTCGACGTTACATCCGTTACGTTTCGCGCGAATCTGGGAAATAACGGCAGGATGCGGACCCGACGAGGAGGCTGGCCGCATTTCTGCGCGCGCATGCCGGAAGCGCGATAATAGCGGAGACGCACGCGGCTCCGGTTTAGTCGATATTAAAGTCCGACTTCATATTGACAAAACTTGGGCGGGTTACCGCTCCGCGTGCCATTAGCGTGCATTAGAAGTCGCGGAATCGATAGCGAGCATGGAGAAACGAACGCAAGTCCCGTGCCCCGTGCCCCGCGCCGCACGTTGGCAAAACGCCGTTTGTAACAGCCAGACCGTGCATCACGGCCGCGAGCGCTGTCTGGCGCTGCGTTATCGTTTAAAAAAAATGCCCGCCTCTCCCTCTAACCCGGTGGCCCATCTCGCGCGGGGCCCCCCAACCCCTCCCGCGCGGCCGTAAAGTAAAGCATGGCCGCGCGCTCCCGCGTAAAACATGGGAATGCAAATATTTAGGTATGATTCCCGGTCGAGCCGGGACGCGCGGCGCCACCTCCGCTTTCGCGGGCGCCCTAACCTCCAAAGAGATAAAAATGCCGGCGCGCTAACCGTCGCCTCGACTCTCTTGATAGGCCGATCGCGTCGGCGAGAGGGCGGGGGACTCAATTAGCCTCGCCATGAAATTCCATTACGCGGCGCGAGAACGTCTCCCCCTCCCCTGTCCCACATCTCTTCGGCGATTCGCCGCGAATTAATGTTCATCATCGGCGTCTTTTCACTCGCACCGGCCAGTCTCTCCGCATTCGGTTGCTCGCGTGCATTAATCAGCACGGATAATTAAAATAAACAAACGTGCTCGCCCCGACGAAGAGTTTTCTCGAATGATTAACGTTCGCCCGAAATCGCGCTCCGCCTTGAAACCTAGGACGATGTAATCCAGGACGGATGAAGCCGCGGGATCGTCTCCGTTTGCCGCGTCGGCATCGAGATTGATGCGTGAGAGGTTGCAACGTCACGCTACGAGCGATATGGAGCGCGCGGGGAAGGGAAGAGTAATTTGAAGGGAGGAGCGAGAGGCTGCACGCGGCTGATGACACAACAGGAGGAACAGTGGAGGGAACATCCGGCGCGCTCGGCCGGATAAGAGGGTTGGCGAGCCGTGCGTGGTTGGCGGGCGGTTGGCGGTAGACGATGTTTAAATGCTTTTCGATAGCGAGCGGGCGAGAGACGGGGATTTCATCAAAGCGCGAATTCCTGCGAGCTTCCGCGCGGCAGAGCCGCGTCTCGTGAAACCGATGCCTGTTCTTCGTCCTCCGCCTTCAGCCCTTCGAAGGAACAGGAGGGCGAGGAGGAGGGCCCGGGAGAGGCCGGCGGGGGGATCGGCGGCGTGGCTGGTGGAAGCCGGTTCCCTCTTGGAGGGAGAGGAGTTTCGACGTGTCGGGGAGCAAGGAGGATTCCCTGGACAGGGACGACGAAGAGAGAGAGAGAGAGAGAGAGAGAGAGAGAGAGAGAGAGAGAGAGAGAGAGAGAGCCCGTGGAAGACGAGCTGCGCGAGGCAGAGGCACGGAAGGACGTGAGCGGGATTGAGAAGGGTCGCGCGGAGAGATAGTCGGCGAGAGGGAGACGCGCTGGGTGGGGGAGGGGGAGGGGCTGCTGGATGGTGTGCGTGCGCCGTGCGTGCGTCGAAGCGAGACGGACAAAGAGAGCGCGCCAACTCCGAAAGAGGAGCTGCGCTGCGTCGGCCTCGGTAGCGGCAGCAGGGGCTGAAAGAGACGGAAATCGCGACGGAGACGGGACTAGGTTCGAGCGAGGGGGGCCGAGCGAGAGAGGAACGGGAAGACGAAGAGGGAATACGAGGGCGGACGAGGGTGGGAATGGGAAGAGGAAGCGAGAGAGGCGGAAACACCGCGAAGAAGATCGACGACGAGAAGGGAGGGGGTGACAGGCCACCGCGCGTACACGAGACAGAGACGAGAGGAGTCTCGAGGGCGGCGAAGGCGACGGGGCTGGCGGCCGCTGTACTTGACTGGCGCACGAACTAGCGCGTAAGATAGACAGAGAGAGAGAGAGAGAGAGAGAGAGAGAGAGAGAGAGAGAGAGAGAGAGAGAGAGAGAGAGAGAGAGAGAGCGAGAACGCCGCGAAGCGGCGCGGAGGGAGCGAGTGGCGGCAGGGGAGAGGGTGCGGGGCCGCGTGGGGGAGGGGGGGCGGGCGGGCGCGCACGGGCGTGCTGGGTGGATGGGTGCTCTGGTACGGTTTTCAAGAGGAAAGAGAAGGAGAGGGGTGAGAGCAGCGAGTGGTTGGTGCATTATTGATCCCAGTGTGTGCGGACTGGGCAAAAAGAGGAGCCTCCGGCTCGGCCCGAGAAAGAGACGGCGCGATACACATACCCGGCGCGCGGGGCCGAGAGGGAGAGAGAGACCCGCCGCGCAGACCGATCTCGCAGACAGATATTAGAAATGCGTTCGCCCCTTACCCGGCATGCGGCGGCATTCGCTGACGAATCCGCGGGAAGAATCGAGAGATCCGCGCTGCGATGCGCCGCATTCACACCTGGCTGGATAACTCGAGGTGGACGGCGCGGCACGGCGCGGCGCAAAGTTGGAAGGGAACGGAGGAAGCAGCGGGCGGGCAGCGAGGAGATCGCGCGAGGAATAATCCAATCGTCGATCCTGGGTATCCCGAATACGGCGAATCGCGTTTTAAGTCGCGGTATTATTCGGGAATGAATTATTCACGCGGCACGATAGATACCGTTCTTGTTTCGAGGTCGCTCTGATGGAACTCGTGCGTCTATGTATGTATATATTTATATATATATATATATATATATGTATATATATTTATGTATATATATATATATCGCTCATGCATGCGCGCGATATATCTGGTGGTCTCGCACAAAGAAACGCCCGAAGAAAAGGGAAACGATACCGCGGTGCGTTACACGCGGCTCTCATTGTCCGACGAGGCGAGCGCCGATCGACGGGCGATCGATCGCGGGAGTAAAAGGGGGATGATTAAGCCTCCTCGGCGGAATGTATATTCGCCCTCCGCGAGTAATATCATCCCTTCCCCGCGCGAGAGGCGCTTTACCGCCCCCCATTATCTCTTCCTCCCCGACGCGATCTTTCGGTATTTCTCGCAGAGAAATCGCGGTCCACCGCCGAGGAGGAGGGCTAGGGAGGGAGGGGAGGAACGGCGAAGGGCTGAGCGAGCCCTGACGTCTAACCCTGAGAGCGTCTACGCTGCGTAATGACATTATGAGCATCGAGCATTCGCTCGCTAAACGGCTTATCCTTCTCTTCTGCTATCTTTCCCTTTTTTGTTTGTTTGTTTGTTTTCTTCATTTTTCCTTTCTTTCTTTTTTTTTTTATCGCAGCGCTAACTCCATCGATGCCCGATATAACGAGATACTCATTTCCCCGCTGCAGCGTAAATAACAATTATCCCGCGTCGAAAACGGGAACACCGTCGCGCCGAAAAGAGGCAGTCCCATCACGAGCGTGTT
This sequence comes from Eciton burchellii, assembly GCA_020341155.1. Classification (NCBI taxonomy): domain Eukaryota; kingdom Metazoa; phylum Arthropoda; class Insecta; order Hymenoptera; family Formicidae; genus Eciton; species Eciton burchellii. The sequence continues at coordinate 189,986 of JAHMML010000029.1, read as the reverse complement.
GTTCTTCCTCGTTCGCTCTCTCTCCCTTTTCATTTTTTTGCCACGTAATCTGACGGTCGTGTCGGGCACGATCGCGAGCGTTCTCCATCGCGATCTGTTGGCGAAAAGCCTCTTACGAGCGCCGATATGTGTATCCCCGGCGTGTGCCTTTCTAGCTCGCGACGTGACGACAAAATGCTATTTTTACAAGCGGCTTTCGTACAAAGATCCGAATAAATCGGCCTCCCTCCTCTCCCATTCCCCCCGATGCACCCCGCATGACGTTTCGATCAGTTATAATAAAAGGCTTTGCCGGTGTCTTTTGTCTCGCCGGATTAGCTCCGGGCGATTTCTATCGGTCTTTCTCTCTCTCTCTCTCTCTCTCTCTCTCTCTCTCTCTCTATCGCGCGATGTCGAAGCCGATCGAGCGTTTGGCTGGAGCTTCCGGCGCGCGATCGATCGGCGATATGAATCGCGACTGCGCGGTATTCTTCCCAGTTATTTATTATACGTCGGATTTTTACAGCTCCGCCGCGCATTCGACACAGTTTCGCCGCTCTCGATCGACGCTGTCGCCATCGACGCGAGCGGCGCGGAGAGCGGGAAGAATTATAGAAAGCTTTTGTCGACGGCGCGCTATTCATAATGCCATTCACGCGTGCGCGCGCGCGCGCGCATGCTGCGGAATTTATTTAAAAAAAGAAGGGGAAATTTCCCCAGAACTCATTAATCAGACCGATGGACGTTTTATACGACCGGTGAATAATTCAGGCCGTTACCGTGGGCGCGTTTAAACGCCCCCCGCGAGTGATTCAGCCGGGGATTCAGCGAATTCCGGAAATTTCGCTGGAAAGCCGCGCGCGGCCGGACATTTTCGCGCGCGGGAATGTTCTCGGCCGTCGAAATCCGCGCGAGTTTTTCGCCATCGCTCATTTCCGCTCGCGGCCGTCCGGGATGGGACGCATAAAGCCCTACAATGGACGTAATGGCCTTCTGATGACGACATTATCGAGTGGCCCTCGACGAGCGGATCCGCGCTCCAAATGGCGCGCGCGGAACGCCGCGCGCGAAACGCGCGCGAGCTTTTCCCGCTTTTAAATGCCGCCGCGTCGATAATCGTCGTCTTCGCCAGCTCGCCATTCCCTCCCGCCCCCTCCCACCGCCGCCCCGCCGCGTCTTCGTTGCAATCGCGATTCAATTCAGCCTTGAACCGCGCTTAACGAGTCGCGCGTCCGCCGATGCGCGGCAAGCGGAGAAAGAAAAAAGAAGAAAGAGCAGGACGACTCGCTCGATACGCCGGCGATCGCGCGAGCGAAACGCCGGTTCCTCGCGCCGGGGCTAAATCGACAGCCACCCCCGACGAGCTACGCCCTCCCTCTCGAAAGGTCTCACCTCCCCTCCCCTCCTCCTCTCTCTCTCTCTCTCTCTCTCTCTCTCTCTCTCTCTCTCTCTCTCTCTCTCTCTCTCTCTCTTGGTTCTGTCGACCGGGCAGACGCCGATTTTTCTCCTTTCTCCGGGATAATCCATTTCCGCCTCGCGGCCTTTCAATCCGTACGCGATAAGTGGCGGAGCACGGCGAGATGGATTCCCCCGACGAATCTGCCCGGGGACGAGCGGGCACACGTAGCCGCCGCCGCCCCCCCCCTCCTTCTCTCCCCCTCCACCCTCCGTGGAGGGCCCTTTAATTAGATTCATCCGAGCGATTAGCGGCGGACCCGCAACGGGAGTCCGTCGCGGTACAGTCGTCGAGTCTCTTCCCTTCGCTCGAGCGTTCGGCCTTTAAACGGGCGTCCCCCGCGCACTCCCGCTCCGGCAAGGGCTGCTTTGCGCCGATCTTTGCTGCTATCTCCGTGTAATCCGCCTATGCCCGCGCGTCCCCGCTGTGGCGGGGGGCCGCCACGTGGGGCCGGTCGTGCATTAAGAGTAAGCGAATCCGCGGGATCGTTAAGGCGCCTTCACGACGTACGGCAACTTCGACCTAGATTCCCACCTTGGGCACCTTAGGAGGGCACAGCGGGGGCGGCTGTGCGTGTCGCGTTACACGCGACACTACCATCAGCCACTACCGCCGTGCAGCTTCGGCGGCATGGAAGTTTTAAATCGCCCGCCGACGTATACCTGGTCACCTCCGACCAACCAATCATTACCGACTTTTTCTTCCCAGACGTCTTGGTCTCTCCTCCTCCTCCTCCTCCTCCTCCTCCCCCCTCCCCCTTCTTCGCTCTGTCTGTCTCTCTTTCCAAGTGCCCATAGGCGGGAAGTATTCATGAAAAATTCATTTCTCGCCTGACAGGCCGATCTTTATTGGAGAATTAATGATCGAGCACCGACTCGATGCAATATCCAGGTGGCAGGCGGGGTAGTCGGAACGGGCAAGGGTGAGATTTATTAAGAATGCACGTTATATCTAAGCCGCAGCGGGTCAGGCCGAAAGAGAGGAACAGCTTTTACCGCGTGAAAGCAGGTAACCGAGAGACTTTTTAACGCGAAAAGAGGGAGCAACGGCGACCGGATAGGTCGTTTTTGCGTTTCCACTTGAGCCGAGCCCGCGTGAATGGCGGCGTTATGCCGCAGCTGTTGTCCCTCAACTCGCAAGGGAATCGCAAGATTCGCTGATCAAGGCTGATGACGCGCGGATCCCCGAATCGCCTCGTCGGAAGTCGGAAGTGCGCGTAGCGCGTTCACGGCGCGCCGTTTCTTTCTGCTTCCGCTCCTCTTCTTTTCCCCTAGGCTCTTCTGCTCTCTTTTTCTTTAATGTGCCGCGACGTTTCCGCTTCCGCGATTGCGATTCCTTCGCTTCTCTCAGCAGCAAAGTATTCGGAATTGAGTGTATCGGGAAGGATGAGGAGTGGACGAGGCAATGCTTCACGTGCAAGCTGCTCCTCGCGGCTTTTTATCTCGTTAATTGCTCCCTTCGTTCGCGATTAATTCTCCGCCCGTTGTGCGCTTGGAATTTTACACCGGCGAGCGTAAAGAGTCGAGAGAGAAGAGGGAGGTTCCCGCCGGTTCCCGAAATTCCGCGCACGGTCGCACCGCTCGTTACTTTCCTCCGCGGCGGATTCGCGTTCGTTTCGGTAATTGCCGCGATTTAGGATAACGCCGTTTTTATTCCGGAATGCTCGCTCCGCCGTTGGACGCAGGCTGCGCCTCTCGCGTGGCGCCTAATTGCCAGCGCCGAGGCTTCGCATTTCGCGCCAAAAAGAGGCTCCTCGCCGGCGGGGCGCTGGCGACGCCCGCGAAAAAATTCAAACGCGCGCTGAGAATCCCGCGGAGCGGGATTTACCTCGCTCGCGCGTGAATCACGTAATGTCGACGTCGTTTCTCCTCCTCTATCTTTATCTTTCTCCGTCTCCTGCGGTTACTCGGGCGGGTTACTCTTCGACAACGCTGTGACTCCCGAACGGGTTATAAAGGAGAGAAAATATGGACTGTTTGTTCCGCCGTTGCCGCCTGACAAACGCAGGCGGTACGGCGGCAAAGATATAAACGGAAACCAGCATGTAAAACTAGTCGTAGGTGCGAAGTGCAGGCTTTACGAGCGAGATCTGCGTCGAACGACTGGCAGACCGAGAGGGATGGGAGCGGTCCGTGTCGCGGTCACGATGATGGATCAAATAAACGAGCATTTCCATGGCGATTCTGTGTCCAACATAAACATTATCGTTTATCATTCGCCCGCCCGCTCTGCCAGCCACTTTCGTCCCCATTCCATTTCGCGATGTCGAACATCACCGCTTCCAAGCGTGATTTATCAAGATCCGTTTAACCGGTAGATTCGTTAAGCGAGATCTATCAGAGCGTAGCGCTTCGGCTTTACCGGAACGATATGGATTACGTGACTTCCCTCTCGCGAGGGAAAGCGAAGTCACTCCGCTTCCTGGCGCGCGGATAATGATCAGGATCTTTTCTCGGACTGTGAATGCGCGCGAGGAATATTAATTATTTACGAATTTATTGCAAATGTATACCAACAGCTTGTCGAGCTGTAGACAACGGAGAGGGGAGACGGAATCCTTGGAAGAATCAGAGAGAGAAGGCGGTTTCTCGGTGCTCTCTCGTGGTTATCACACAATATTACAAGTGGAGCTACAAGCGTATAAATAAATTCGCGGGCTGTTCTGATGTCTCCCTCGACATCCTTCCGGATGTCTCGAATTTTTCTTTCGCCATGTTCGCGCAACCCGCGACGAATGCCATCGGCGGAAAGCGCTGACGTATGCTCGGCGTCGATAAGAGACGCGGGAAGGATCCTCGCGCATAGGCAGGAAGCGGATACTTTACGAGCGAGGTCTACCATGAATGACAATCGCTACGACCGACCCAGCCGGGGGCGACAGGGTGAGGAACGCCAAGGAGGAAGCGGCAGCTCATAAAGGATGATCAGCTCGTAAAACTGATCACTCCTCGATAACCGCCATGATGATAGCGGACTACCTCCTCGGGGCTGTCGACTTTATCTCGGCGGTACAACAGGTTAGCCAGAAAATAAGCTAGCCGTAACCATCTCTCTCCTCCCCGCACACGGAATCTCGGGAGCGGTCACGAGCGGTCGTTCGGGGTCAGCCGATACTCGCGCGAACGTATCGCGCGAGCAGCCGCGATCGCTTGTCGCTTGATAAGAGCTACAAGAGTCGTACGTGTCGCCACGATCTTGCAGCGAGAGTGTGTAAGAGAGAGAGAGAGAGAGGGGGGGGGCGGGCGAGGGGAGGATATTGAACGAGCACGGACGACTCGCGAAATTCTCGTTTAATTCCCGCCCGAGACAGTCGCGCCGGATGAAAGGTCGAAAACCGGAAATACACGACCGCTTAAGAACGCCGGGTCACGTTTGCCCGTACGGGGGAATTAAATAATGCCTTAGCGCGGTTAGATCGCAGAAAAATGTGCGGCACGTTCGCAATTTTATCTCCTGATTTGTTTACTTACGTTTATTCCCGTATTCCGCCCGGCGAGAGAATGTGAATTTATTCAGAAAGACGCTGGCGCTCGGGGGCGACGAAGAGCGAACGAGGAACAGCGGGGTGGGCTGGTTGGCTCGTGGTTGCTCGGGGGTGTCCCGGGGGGAGGGGAGGGGAGGGGAGGGGAGGGAGCGTTCGAAGGGCGGAGGTTGGCGTTAGTCACGAGTTGGAGGAGCAGCCGAAGGCAGCCTTTGCTCCATTTTTAAAATTCTTTACGACCCTCTTCGATGCTCCGCTGTCTGTGTAGGGTGCGGGTGAAAGGTCACGTAAACGACAGAGGCGAAGGGCAATTTTCTCCCGCCCCCCCCCTCCCCCCTCCCTCTCTCTCTCTCTCTTTCTCGCTGTCTCTTTCCTCTTGTCAGTGTCCGTTATCATCTTTTACGGAGTCGTGGAATGTACATATCGGGATCGCGTATTCCGTATGCGGTAAATGTTTGCCGGACCATCTCCCGTTTTGATCTGCCAGCTTATCGCGTCGTTCCTCTTTGCGGCTTTCTCCGCGACCGCGTCGATTTTCCGCGGGATACGCGAAATCGTTTTACGATTCGACGCGACAAGTCACGCGCCGCGCCTCGTCGTCGTTTCGCGTTTTATTAACGCGGATCCCGCGCCGCGGGATGGATCCACGTGGTGGATTATATCGCAAGATTAAACCGTTATCACGGTCTACTTATCGCGCAGTTAAACGCATAATTATTTTATTCGCCCCGTATATGCGTAACACTGATGAATTCTGATTAAAACATTCGCCGCGCGGTATATTATCGTGTTCCGCTCACCTTTCATTATCCGGCTACGGATATTCATGCGACATTTATAATTCCTGTGGACACATCCGCCGACCGCTCGCGCGATACTATCATCCCCCTGATCCGTCCGGGATGCTGTCAATACGAGTCTCTATGATATCCTCCCAAGCGGCGTTCAAAGGGCAAGGAGATTTTTCGGCATTTCTGCAGACCGGATGACATTCTCGTCGAGATAGCGCTATCGTCCGTCTTCGTCCCGTGGCTTTCCCAGACCTGCAGCGGTCGCCTGCATAACGCTCGTTAAGGTCAACGACCTTTCTTTCTCGCTCCCCCCTCCCCCCTCTCTCTCTCTCTCTCTCTCTCTCTCTCTCTATCTATCTCTATCTATCTCTCCGTTGAACGCCACGAAAGGTGGTGCGCGGCGTGTTGCGAGTAATTGCCGCAGTTGCAACGCCGACGCCGGCGTGAATACGGTAAATTCGCTTGAAATTACATCAACGCGAGATCCTCCTCGAGGTCGGCAAGTTTCTCGCTGCCGAGGCCATCCTCGTCGTCGTCGTCGTCGTCGTCATCGACGGCGCATTGCCCTTGCCTAGCCGTTTCGCCGTTTCTCGACGAGTCGGTCGTCGTCGACGGTTGGCGACGACCAAGTTTAGCGGCGCGAAGATCGCGGAGCACCTGTGACCCGGACGACCCGCGCAAACTTCGTCGGATCAAGGTCGGATGCAGCTCCGACGTGGGATCGATGCTGATCCTTTGCTCGGCGCGGGGACGACCGCGAGCCTCCCTCCCTCTCTCCTTCTTCCTCGGTCTGTGGTGGATCGCGCCAAGCTTGCAACTTGTTATTCGCAACTTACTGCTCGCAGTTTCCAAGACAGAACGATGTCACGTCGCGATGTTACCTCAGGGTCGCCGGTAGTTAAACGTCGCCGCGCCGATTTGTGTGCGCAAGAGCCATCGATCAAACCGCCATCGCTCGCGGTGCGAGCGCGGCATTTGTAGGTGCAAAGGACGACCGTCGCGGAAACATTTATGCAGACATTTATGTAGAGAGAAAGAGAGACAGAGAGAGAGAGAGAGAGAGAGAGAGAGAGAGGAGCCTCCCTGAAACGGCGTGACGTCCCTGAAGGGACGCGAACGCATGCACATTTTTACGACTGGTATTCCGCGAATCCGCCGGTATGCATGTTTCATGCACGCGTTGCGTTGACGGATGTTTCTCTCGGTTTTGCCGACTGAGAATGCGTTTTTGGGAATCGACACGGTGAAAACCGCCACTGTCTCCATTCTCGGATTTCTCTCCCCCCTTTCGTAATCGCGCGACTCGATTTTTCGAATTTTGGGAAATATCGCTCGCAATCGCAGAGCAGCTCCTCGGCGAATCAATTCGCGACGCAACGCGGCTTTCTCGCAAACGCGAACAACGGGGACTATAATATACCGGCGCGAGCCGGACGGAATGCGCGTGTTTGCGGGGAGGACTGCGCCAAGGATTTAGTGGAATTAAGAATAACGTCATTAGATGCCAGGAACGGCCCGACGTGCAACATTTCAGTCGAAAACGTTCGCTCGCCGGAGTCTAATTACGCGTTGCCGCGTTGCACGGCAGCTGCACCGCGCATTCCGTGGCGCAATTTCTGCGCCAAGTTGACCGTGTAACGGGTAACTCATTTCGCCACGCGATGGAATCGCGTAATTAGCTGTAAAGCATTACTTTCACAAATGTGACGCGCCTCGCGCAAAATGGCGCGACGGATGGAACCCCCGCGGATGGTCCTCGCCGCGTGGTTCTCTCCCCTCTGAGATAAAGGCAGGTGGAGGAGGGATGGGAGGGGGATGGGAATGGGAATGGGAGGAAACGGGGAATAAGGGAGATTCTCCGGTCTCGATCGAAAAACGCGGGCGTCGCCGCGCTAAACGGCCGAAATCAACATCCGATATCGATCTCCCGAGGGGACGGACGGACGGACGGGGGGACTTGCCTTACCGTTGCATCGGTTTACTTCGGCGCAGTTCCGGCAACATAACTCGAATAGAAGGATATCCGCAAACATCCTGTGGGGAATCGAAAGGAACATATCGCCGTTCCCCGCCCGTAGCCCGATGATATGCCTCCGGCATGCACACGTTCCCTCAGCCGCGGCGCATATCTCGGCGCATTTCGCGCATGGCTGATCAGCGCGATAGATAATTTCTCCCGCGATATATTGGAACCGCGAGCTCGGATGCTGCGCGCGATCCACAATCGGGCGCAAATTGCTTTACAACGGGGCCGACGTGGGAAGATTCCCGAGCGTCGACCGATCGACCATGGCGCCGTTAAGAGATTAATAACGAGGAATGACAGGCCGAGAACGATGTTCAAGTCGCGTAAAGAGGAAGTCATCGCGGCCTGATGACGCCGCCGCGCTCCTCGGCGGAATCTGTTCTCGCTGCTTTTAGCTCGAGTAGCGCAACGCTACGAGCTGCAGGTTGCCATCGATCGCAGAAATCGCAGAAATTTGGGAATTGCCTCGTTCCATTTGTAAATAGACCTCTGTCCCTCGGTAGCCAAACGCGGGAATGAGATTGACAAGCAATCCTGCAGCTCGGGCCGTATCTCACGTCGCGTTCGTGATGCCATTTCTGCAACGCGAGTAATCGTGACAATGCTCCCTGGAACAGAGGGCGATCGCGAGGGCGATATCCCTGAAACGGAGTGGTGTATCCGCTTGCCTGCACGTATGTACACGTGGCATCCGCAGCGCATCGAGTGGTATATCCGCGCGCGTAGCCGATCGATGCCACGGATATTCCACGAGGCATGTCGAGTTAACTTCAACATCGGCGTGATTCGCGACATAACATAAGAGATGACGGGCGAGCGAGGGAGAACGGGACAGGATCGCGTTTCGTTCGGGATCGGACTGTCCATCGTGTCGAGCGTGCCCAATCCAGCGTGTGCCCTCCATCCTCCTCGAGGAAAAAAGGATCGAGATCGCTAGATCGCGAGATTGCGATCGCGGGATCGCTCCAAACGGCTAGACGCGTCATCCTGGCTTGGCCAGGACCGTCATGGCTGCTGCGAAAACTTTGGAATTGCTCGATTTGCCTGGTTCGATCTTAAGGCCATTCTTATTCCCCTGCGAAAAGTTCCTTCCTTCAAACGACTTGCAGCTTTCCTCACGAGCTCACGATATATCGAACGTATGATTCACAGACGTCGACGAACGTCTCTCTCTCTCTCTCTCTCTCTCTCTCTCTCTCTCTCTCTCTCTCTCTCTCTCTCTCTCTCTCTCTCTCTCTCTGTCTTCGTAGATGCAGTATTGCGACAACGATATGCGACAAGTATGGGACGGCCATGCTACTGCCAGAGTTGTCGCGCTCGTAAGTGCGAAACGTTATTCCATCGCGTAAGAGCCACTTGGTCCTCGGACTCGCAATGCTGCGTCAGATAATGCAATTCGAGTGCAAACTAGCGTTGTCCGGCGAGCCGAGCGAGTCCTTGCACGGCTGTATACGGCGGCACGCCGCGAAGCATCGCGATACACGAGCAACGATGTACATCATTCATAAATTATCGCCTCTCGAAGAGGAAGATGTACGCAAATAACAATCCAACGCATGGGTATCCATAACGCGAGCCCAAGATCGAGAGTTCTTGATCGGCAAGATCGCGATATGCCGTGCATTCATCATCTTGAGCGCGCACGGCTCAAGGCTTGGAATCATCCAGCGCTGCGTGATGCATCTCGATTCTGTGGATCGATCGCCTTCGGCGCGCGGCGCGATCCGAACCGATCTTGCGATAACCGTAGTTGATTAGCAGCTCCCGAGCTGCGAGTATCCGCGAGACGTCGCATAATTCGACCTTTCCCCTCGCATCATCGCGACGTAGAAGCGAGTAAGCGCGCCAACGGCAAGGCACAATGACGACAATCCGAGGATTGATCACGTACGATTAACGGTGATGGTGGTCGCGCGCCACTCGAGCCGCGACATTACAGCCAATTATCGCGCTTTACGCTCCTCCAATTATTACGCGGCTCGTTCGCAGTCCTTGGCTTGCCGGTAGGCCGACATGGATGAACATTCATCAGCTATATCCCAAGTGCGAACCTACGTTGCTCTCTACGCGAATGCCAGTTTCTGTCCTCTGCGTTTCAGAGGAAAGCCAGAAGCGGCGAAGTCATGTGCAAGATACGAGACATGTACTTTTTATGTGACAGCGTTTGGCAGCGTTCGCTCGGCTCATTTGGCAAACGATATTACTCGATATGATGATTGAATTTCACTGGAGGCTGATATGTCTACTCTGGCTAGTAGACATAAGCGAGAGCTCAGCGAGAGAGGGAAGGAAAGACGATAACGGGATGAATTCAACGCCCATGTTCCATGACGAATGTACATTCCCGGAACAACGTAAGACGCTGTTCCGGGAGAGATATGTCGGGGGACAGGCGAATGCGCCATACATTGCTGGCGGAGGTGATTCTCACGCGGGGTAACGCGAATCGGAAGGAAACTCGTTACGGCACTCTTACCGGCGCGTGTACCCGATACGTACGTACGTAGCCGATACGCATGGCGATAACGGCGAACTTTATGGTCCCGCCGTGTATTATCTCTCGCGTGCCTTCCCAGTGACTTCGACACGCGACAAGACGCCGATAGACGCCACTTGGAGCCTCGGATCGATACCGTGGCCACGATAAGACGCCGCACTGCCGATAGAATATCGCTTTTGATAGATTAGCCGCCCGCCCACCCGCTCGTGCCTTTGTTGCAGCGCGCGCGCGCGCGCGCGCGACCTTAACGAGGTGCGTCTTTGAGATCCCGCTGAAAGGAAGGTGGAAGCTACATCCGCTCGTTATCGGCGGGAAACGGGACGGCTAATGCGATCGGAGGTAAATCGAGAAACGAGAGATTCGCGCGATCCGCTGCTCGCGCGTGGTTGACGTTCCGACAGATCGGAGGACCGGAATCATCGTCTCGCAAAGAGAGACACGAACAGTCGTACGTGATCGCGAGGGAAGGCTGCCGTGGAACTCGCGTTCGCTTCGTGTCGCTTGCGCTTTCTTACACGGATCGCGAATCTTTTTCCTTTTCGAGGAAAGAATAATCTAGACGACGTCCTTCGTGTTATATCGCGTCGCGCAAGCTATCGAGAATCTCGATGCTCACCGATGCTCCTAGCGGTGTCATGCGTCGCCGATCACCGCCCGCCCGGCTTGCCACTGTAAGGAGCGCAGCGTGTTCGCGCGAGCTCCGCAGCTTATGCAGCGTGCGTAGCGCCGTGCGTCGCCGACCGCTTGACCAACCGGCTTGGTATTATAGGGAGCAGCGAGTCGCGACTCGGCTCGCATTCGGCGGATTAGAGCACAGCGCGCCAGGAATCGGCGTCCTAGGACCGAATGGCTTTCAGGCAGTGGCGTGCTGCATGGTTTGTTCCATGCTGGAATCATGTTCCGATCCTGTGGATTTTGGATGCAGGAAACGCGGCTTGGAAGAGAACAAGAGCGTAACTGTTAATGATGCTTCGTTAATGCCTCTTCCGTTCGCGAGATTCGCTGCGGAAACGCACGGATAAGTATGTAATAAGGTAGATCGGGAGCCCCTCGTATTCCCGTCTCATAGATTGCTGCTTATCTCGCGCAACGTGATCCACACCGGGCCATTATCATGCTAATTCACGATTACCTGTCCTCTCTGCGTGCGAGCGCGCGAGCGCACGAACGCACGCCTCTGATCCTGCCGTTACTATCTCTGGGTTGCGCTCAGTTATGTTAAATTGGGATTGCTGCTACAACGTGATCCGGGTCGACTACGATGACGACGTACCATTAAATTGGCACTCTGAGACATTATCGTGCAATTAAACGCGCGCGCGTCGCCGTGCCTTCCACCTATTAATTAGATGCGCAGATATGCGCGTGACGTGCCGTGAATCTTTGATAACGAGGATTTCTTTCCCGCGGAGAACCTCCTTAATTTCGTACAGAATCCTCGGGGAGTCTCGTCAAGAGTTGGTTAAACTCACAAGATTTCGAAAAACGAAAACTCTTGTAAGAATTTGGATAATATTCCTATTCGACCCGCATGCAATATCCTAAAATACTTCCATAATATTATCCGCAATAATTTGATTTTCTCTTAATAACTAAGAATTCTAATAGAGGAGAGAGAGAGAGAGAGAGAGAGAGAGAGAGAGAGAAAATAAATCAAATCGCATAATTCAGAACTGCCAAGAGACAGAAGGATTAATCGTCGTGCGAAAGCGCAGATGCTCCCGCGCTCTCGTGTTGTCTATCGCGACATTCGTTCTTAATTAAGCGTATAATTAACATAGCCGTGCTCTTTTTGTCCCGAAAATCTAGGATCCCCGGTAAAGCCGGTAAAAGTATCGGTCCGTCGAGGCAGCGATGCTGTCGCGACCGAGACGAAGGTATACAACCGAGACGGAACCGAGCGGAAAAAGTTCCGGGCAATTTACGACGTTTGTTTCGTACAGGGCCGCGTCTCGCTCCTAATTCCTGCAATTGATTAATAAGTAGTCCACCGCCGTGGAATCTTCTCTCATCCGCTTCTCTCTCCGCTCGCGAGAGCTTCATTTTTCTTCAATTATTATATCATTGTCAGAGCGTCGCTCCGCGCGGAGGCATGTGCGCGTGCCGACATCGAGATGCGCTTCCCTTCTCGTTTATCACATTTCTCCTTAATAACCGTCACGCTAAATGTCATATACGATAGAAAACCTAAAGTGTATATCGCAACGTTATTTGATTGCCGGTCCGAGCTAGCCCGGGCTTTACGCAGGCGGCAATGATTAATTAATCGAATAATTAGTAAGACTATTATTGAACTTGCACGTAGCGCAATCCACCTGTTTAACGCACAGTTGATCGACCGATCGCGCGCGAATACCGAATCAGCCTGCCGTGCGAGACTCCTCGCGTGCATAATATTGACTCTCGCGTCGATCGAAATTACGCGGCTATCGGACTAGACGGTGAATCGCGACGCATACGATACGAGATGATTCCGCGCGCGAGCGCGAGATCTCGACATTGTAAAGTGGATGCGCGGATATCGATCGCTTATTCGGCAGGGATGATCTCCGCGCTTGAAGGATTCCTCGATTTTTCTTTCTTCCTCGAAGCCGCCGCGATACGTTAGCAGCCGCGCAGGCAGGCGAGATGCGAGTCGAAAGCCTGAGATCGTAGCAGCGAGGAAATTATTATTCGTGCCCACCTGACGCCGCGACCTAGCATCTCCGTCCCTCTTCCCCTCCGTAGAGAGAGAGAGAGAGAGAGAGAGAGAGAGAGAGAGAGAGAGAGAGAAAGCTGGAAAGGGGAAAGCTGATTTAAATCTCGCGGCTCCCGCAGGCTGCAATTCGACGACGAGTGATATCGTCCCCGTAAAGAGAGGCTCGCAGATTCTTACCGCGAGCTTTGCGGATCCGTCTAAGTGAATTGAGCAGGAGCGGAAGGCGACGCCGCCGAATTGCGTTCCGCTGGATATATTGCTGCGATATTCGCACTTACCCGATGCCCCGACAAATGCTGTTGATGTTGATGCTTCATCGCCTCGAAGGCGATCTCCCTTTTTCTTTTATTGTCGCCGCGCGAGAGTTGTCTGACGTATGGAGAACGATTCGACCGATATGGATTTTTCATTGAAAAATGTCGCGCTTTTCCGCGACGAGGCAGGACGATTTCACGAATCATTCGGTAGATCGATGATGTTCCGGCCGATATCGGTTAAATATCGGTCTCACGCGGGCGACGCTCTTTCGCGGAAGCGGGACGCGCGGCGCGGCGAAATCCGCCCTGGGAATTCTCTACGTTGACAATGAATTACGGAAAGCAGACAATTCCGCGCCGGTCCGGCGGATGGGCGGCCGACTTTCGCCTAGAGGTCGGCGAACGAGGGGAATGGTGGCGGGTGGCAAAAAGTGCAGCCGGTGGTACGACAAATCAAATTTTCACTCCGGCCGCTGCGCGGAGCCGCGGCCCATTGTTGCTTTTTATATGCAAAGCAGGGTTAAATTATGGCGCGGGGAAGGCGGCGCGGTGGATCCTGCAGGACCATTGTACCGCTTGCTGGCCGGAAGCATCATTGTACCATTAGCGCCAGCATGAGAGTGGTAGCCGCTATTTAAACCTATCTCGTTCCAGGCACGGCGAACGATCGCGCAGTGCATTCCACGGCGAAGTACACTCGCGAGAGCACTCGGCCATTCCTCCCTCTCGATGCACTCGATATGAGGGCGGAGTGACGACTTCCGTCTCCGCGGGGAACGGTCGAAGGGCAGAGGGGATCGGGCCTTTATCTGTCGCTGCTTTTTCGCCGCGTGAATTATCGTACGCACTCGTCTTCATTCGCGGCCTTCATGAGCGGCGTTCGATGAGCTTTGTTTTTGTCCGCCCGCTGTGTGTTTATCCGCCGCGCGCCTGGCCTCGTATTTATTTATTTACTTATCCGTCGGGACACACTCGGGTGGGGAATATTTATAAATGCTACGCGCGTTCGTGTTTTCCCGCTCCCGCTGTCCCGGGATATGTATTTCTACCGAAATCGCGGCATAAGTGCACCCGGAATTTCCGCGCGGCGTGCATCTCTCCGGCACGTTCCGAGAACGTTCGGACGGCGGCACAATGACACGATAAACGTAACGAAACGAATGTAAACAGCGAATCCGCGTTCGCCGAATGAGCGTAGCGTAGCATAGCGATATGCGCGAGTCCCTCGGAGTCTCTCCGCGTCCGACCACACGCGGATTTTTCTCCCGCACGCTCGCGGGATCGATACGATGCGGCAGAAAGCCGAAGCGATCGATGCGCGTTACGCGATAATTAATCGCCGGCAAATAAGTTTCGCCCGGTCTGCTTGAAAACATCCATCCAACCCGCCCGCCCGCCCGCCCGCCCCGCCGCCGCCGCCGCCGCCGCCGCCGCGGGCGAGAGCGTAATCACTTTAAAGCCCCTTTGAGGACCCTTTCACGATCGCGCAGCACGGTGGCGAGAGCGATGAGCGCCATATGAAAATTGACGCGCGCCGGCACGATTAATGCAAACTGCGTTTGGAGCACCGAGGCCGAATCGATTAAAGCGTTTACCCGATCGGCCGGTTGACACACTCGCGCGCCCTCGCCTGTATCGCGATCCAGTCGCAGCGCGCGCGCGCGCTGCGGTTACGCGATGAGCGTGCATTCTGCCCTCCCCGCCCGGCCTCACTGTCGCCATCGGGATCATTATTATCGTCGTCGTCGTCGTCGTCGTCGTCGTCGTCGTCGTCATTATCGTCATTGTCGGCGGCGCGTTATTGCGGCTGTTATCGCGGCCGCGCGCTGATCGCGCCGGAGGCCGGCCGCGCGCGCCGATTGAATTTGGTGCAATTCTATGCATTCCGCGTGACACGCGCGATGCGGAAGATGGAGCGAATCGCCGACTCGTCTCGCTCCTGTCCGTTCGATCAGCGGCGAGGCTCGGAACGGAAGGGTGCCAGTAAAGTTGAAAGCGACTCCGTTCCATTTCCGGGTCCGCGGCGGGGGGAGGAAGAGAGTTGGACGAGAGCTAGCTGCGAAACTGTCGAGCACCGTTTCATTTTAATACGTTTTAATGGACGCTCGCGTTCTCTCGCCTGGTTCACCGGCGATCGCTCGCCTAAGGAATAGCCGCCAGCGGCGATACTCCGTCCATCCTCTGCCGATAAACATTTCATTACACATGTGCGCGCACATGCGGCGCAAAGTGTCCGTAGCGAGGAACAGGAACGCTGATAAATGCAGGCAGCTCGCGGGAAGCACGCGTGCGGGATTCAATATATTCTTCGTGGCTCTCGCCGCGATTTTCGAAAGAAGCGCCGCGGAACGTAACTCGCGCGAAATTTACTCCATGCGGAACCGCCGTCACAATTCACCCGCACTTTTATCGCGCGCGCGCGCGCGCGCGCGCCGTGTATACACGGCGAGGGAGACCCAGCTGTCGGTCGCACGAGCTCGCAAGTATTTCGGCGTACATTCTGCTGTTCCGCGTACGCGCGCGGGTGCGCGTGTGCATAAATACGCCGCGATAAAGGAACGGAAGGAGGATCAACGAGGACGGGAAGGCGATTCCGCAAGGTGCGCCGAAAGCCGCTCGAACGTGCTCCGCTCTGCAAGAGAAACAGACAAAGAGAGGGAGATCTAAGTCGACGTCGCGGCGGGTAATTGCGAGAATCGATCCGCGCGTTTTTCAACGGACGCGGCTTAACGCGCCACGGATATTGCGAGCTTGGCTCGCCGAGTTTAGCGGAGCTGCCAGAGTACGCGCGATTTTCTCATCCGCGTTACAACGCGATAATCGTCAAGTTTGCGCGCGCGCGTAAGCGGGGAACGCAAACCTCCCGAAAACTTACGGCGCCGTTTACGGCGCTTTATGAGATCGCGGTAAATCGCGCGCCGCTTCTTTCGATACTATCGAATGAGTAGAATTGATTCCGCCGCGCGCGATGAAGTCGCCGTTTCGCTCGCGAGAGTTTCGAGCGGCGCGAGGAGACGCGTCGGGCGAGTCGAGAGGATTGTCCGATGACGGAGACGCCGCGTTCATCATCGGGAAGACTCATCCTGAGCGATGCGACGCTCGGGAAACCGTCAAGCCCGCCGGAAACGATGAACAAATGACTACGCGCGACGCGACGATCCCCGCGATTTTAATTACGCTCTCGCGCGCGTGGCTAATCTCTCGCTCGTCAAAGGGCGCCGGCGCGCGCGTGTTTCTCGCCGCGGCTGAGTTACCTCCGCGGTAACGAGGCATGATGGGCGAAATTGTCCAAGAGAGAAAATAGAACGGGAGAGAGGAGAAAGAAAGAGAGCGCGCGCGCGAGAGAGAGAGAGAGAGAGAGAGAGAGAGAGAGGAGACGAACGCGCGCGCGGTACGAAGAAGAGAAAAACGGAGCGGTACGATGCGGACAAAAAATCGCTCTTGTGCGATTGAAATACGATGAACAGTTTGATCGGGTTTCCGATGGACGGGCGAAACTCCACATAAAGTTAATACCCGCGGCCGGCTACGACACGCTAAAATACACACGCGGAACGGCCGTGTGTATATCGCGCGGATTTTCTCATGGGATTTCCAGCAACGGCAGCGGAAGTCGGTCGAATTTTTCTCCCCCGCTCCCCGCTCCCCGCCCTTTTCTATCTCTCTGTCTCTCTCTTTTTTATCTTCCTTTTCCTTTTCCTCTCTTTCCGTCGTCCGTTTCTCTCTCTCTCTCTCTCTCTCTCTCTCTCTCTCTCTCTCTCTTTTCGTTTCCGTTATTTCCGTTATCGGTCGGAGAACGGATGATTATTGGATTTCGGAACGGTGCGCGCGACGCGCGGCTTTATTTCTGGATTCTCGTGGCCAAGCCGCGTTATCTGTAATCGTAGCCGGCGCCCGATTACACTTTGGGGATCCCAGTGCCGATCGCTGAACGTTCGTCCGGATTCCGGACGCTCCGTACGTTACGTTCTTTTCCTGATATGGACGAGCGCACTCGCGAAAGCCCGCTAATTTTACAAAGTAGCACCGTGCACTCGAATGTGCCACGTGTCGGCAAGCGGGTTGCATACTTGCTACCACCGGCATTGCCGCTAACGAATCGTTCTTCATTGCCGAGCGGCACGCTTTAGAGCCACTTTAGAGAGAGCGGACGTAAAACGCTGACGCTGCGATAGATTCGGAACGAATCGTCCACGCGAGGGGAGAGGCAAGTGAGAAAAATAACAAAAAGAGAAAAGGAAGCAAGTGTGAACGAGCAGTTGATGACGATAATAGCGAAGGGAAGCTAACGAGAGCGATAGTAACGCAGCTTTGAGACTTTCGGACAAAGATAGAATAGAAGGCGAGGATAGGGTGAATGCGACCAGTCGCGGTGAATATTGGCGAAAAATCAGGAACGTTGACGTACGACGACATTAGGAGCGCCCTTTGATTCGTCGTCGTTGCTTCAGCGGATCCTGCGAAACGTCCGAAACGTCCGAAACTCTCTCTCTCTCTCTCTCTCTCTCTCTCTCTCTCTCTCTCTATCGCTCGCATCGGTGAGAGAAGTTTGTCCACTGTCGCGCGATCGTTTTTAATTTCGCCGAACTTGGATTCGCTCGCCAACCGGAAGGCGGCGGGGAACTCGAGCGACTAATCGCTCTCAAGTTCTCGATCCCGCTTAAACTGACGAGCTCGGGCGTGAGAACAGGCGCGAGAGAATCCGCGAGATGCATTAAAGCCGTGCCGGAACTCCCGGGACTTGCCGGCGCGCTCTCATCTCGCTCTCATCCGTCCATCCGCTTCAAACGTCGGCTTTTACCTGCCGCGACGTCGTGTGTACGCACATGCGAAATCCATTAACGACGCCGTCCAGATTCACGCGCGCCTCGCGTATACGTGTGCACGCACACGCGCGGGAGACATGTCGCGTTATCGCGTCGCCTTCCGTGCAGTTTAACGGATCCTCGCGGCAGAGCAGAGTTCTCAAAAGTTTCCGCCTCTGCGAGAAGGAGAGGCGATCTCTCTCTCTCTCTCTCTCGATTCCTCGATTCGACAGAGATATCGGTCTGACCGGCATCGGTCGTTGCTACTTGCCTCGGATTGTAGGGATTGTCCCAGATATCTCTGATTACGCGAACTTTCGAGGAACTTCGAGACAAGCCAGTGCCGCGTCGCTGCATTTAACTGGAGCTGCAGCAAAATGGAGCAAAACTCGCCGATGCATTAATACACCTGACGATATTCTCGGGAGGGAGGGGGGAGGAGGGGGGAGGAGAATTGTTAGAGCGCCTTCGATATAAATTCGCTCCACACTGCTCAAATATTTATTTATGCCGATTCTGGATAGGGTGACGGGTAAAGATAAGAGACGTAGATAACTATCTACCTTTTTACCTTCTTTTAATTGGCAAACGAATTAGCAGTTATAGTATTTCGATTTCTTACTCTGAACAAGTGACCGTTTCCTCTTATGTCTCGCGCTACACTGAGGATACAGGCCCTTGGTAACTGCGAGGAAAAACGGTACTCTTTTGTTTTTCGTAACAGTCGACGACCTACGTCCCTCACTCAGGGACTCATCATCGACGCATGCCTGACACACATTGCTCACATTGGGTTCTCGAGTGTCCAAAACTCCCGACAAAGAATAAAGCCTATAAGAATCTTTAACAAGAATGATGAACTGCAAGGGACGCAAAGTGATCGTGCTTCGCGCGGGGATCAACAATTCCCTCGCGTCTATCTTATCTTATCCGTTATCTCTCTCGCTCATTCACGCGCGGCCCGCTTGTCACAAATAACGTTGCCGTTCTGTACGTTCTGAGGCTCTGTGTTTCCCTCCTTTCTTAAATTCTTACGTAAATTGTACGGTTTATATCTCTCCCGTCCCGCCTGCGCGGTGAAGAATGGAAATAAAGAAGCTAATGCCGTGTAATGAGCGAAATCGCGGGCGGGATCGCCGGCGAGTTCTTATCATTAACAATGTGCTATTGTTACGCTCGTGAATAGCGGGACAAAACCGCGGGACACAGCAGCGCATTTTACGGAAAGCGTCGCCAAGGGAATGCCAGCTTCCATTCGGTCAGCTTCAGGCAGAGTATCATTTCGCCGACGATAAGCCGGCGCGCCGGCGAGAGGATCGCGCCGCACACGGACATCCGGCTGCACACATTTGCGCGCTAATATCTATCCGCGGTATATATTATACTG
The DNA here is from genome assembly GCA_020341155.1 of Eciton burchellii. Taxonomy (NCBI): domain Eukaryota; kingdom Metazoa; phylum Arthropoda; class Insecta; order Hymenoptera; family Formicidae; genus Eciton; species Eciton burchellii. The sequence goes on along the minus strand of JAHMML010000029.1, from coordinate 170,606 downwards.
TCGCGGTTTCGTATTTGCATTCGCCGTCTCGCATCGATGTTATCACGTGAAATTGTGTACGCCGTGCCGCGTAACGAATGCAACTCGATTCGCTTCGCGGATACGCGCGCCGATACTTTTAGCGCACGCGCGCGCACACACGAGAGAGCGCACACGCACGCGGTCATTATAAATTTAACATACATTAGCATATATTTAACGATACAATAGCCGCGTACGTTCCCGCGGACCAATTAATCGCCGCTTGTGCTTCTCATTATCGCGATATAACAGAAATTTGAAAGTGAATACAAATCCGAGCGCGAATTACGCAACTTTCCTCCGCGACGATTCGCTCCTGCGTTTCCGGTGATCGGACCGGAACCTTGTGCAGGATGGCACGCGTAACACTAGTAATATCGGCGAAGCGACGAAAAAATCGGAGGGGCTTCCCTCGTCCTTTATCGTTCCATTTCGTCCATTGTCGTCTTATATCGCCGTCCTTCGTCCTACTGTATCGTCCATTATCGTCCTTCGTCGTCCTTCATCGTCTTTCGTCGTTCTATATCGTCCATTATCG
>JAHMML010000029.1:90325-164556 GCA_020341155.1 Eciton burchellii | reverse complement strand
GGGGAGGAGGAGGATGGAGAGGAGGGCTTATCGATGCGAGGCGTCGCTGCTTGATCCTGATTTCTGCATCTTGAACGTTCGCTTTTCGGTCGCTCCGGGCGTCGTCCTCCGCGGCGTGCGTGACCCCGCGGGACGCCAGTGCCCCGCAGCGCGCGGGCGATACGTTCGCTTGAACAACGATGACGATTAATTGATCGCGCCGCGGGCGGGCGGTGAGGTGGCGAGGCGAGGCGGGCATCCCGCGATACGCGGCGCGTAGCGGATCGCTTTGTGGCGCGGCGCCGTTCTTCACGCAACGCGGCGTCGGCAGTAAAGCTGCGCTTTACGATCCCGGTTACGACGTGAATTAGAGCAGCCTGTCGTAAATACCAGCGCGTGTGTAACTCGCGTCGAAGGAGCTTCGTTGGAGCGGATCCGACTCGCCGGATCGCCGCGCTGATTACGCGACATGCATCGACAAGCGAGCGCAAGCCGGGGCGGAGGTCACGCTTCTCCGCGATTGGCTCGAGACACTCGATGCGCGATCGTGATTCGGTACTCGCGAGCGAGGGCTGAGATTCCTCTTCCGGAAGATCGAGCCTCGCGTTCGACGCAAGAGCGCTATCGTGACCTTTCCGCAAGGGAAGGTGCCGCCCTTCCGGCAAAGACAGGCCGGAAATGTCCAACGGACTCACGTAAGAACGCGTCATCCCAGATTGAATCCTAGCCGCGCTCGCAGGATCCGATTCGGGTACTGTCTCGGGAATGGTCGATGGGACTGTGTGAGAGGGTTTCCGTCGTATTTAGGGAGCCGAGCCCGCACTCAAGGCTCGGGCTCGGCCGACAGGGCTCGCAGGGCTCGCGTGTCTAGACCGGAAGTGGTTCTCGTGCTAGGCGTGGCTCCTCTTGATATACAACCCCTTGTATCTCAGCAGCAGCAGCAGCAGCAGCAGCAGCAGTCGAGTCCGCGCGTTGTTGTCCTCCCCCCTTACGTTGGTATGCTCCCCCTGATGATGCACGCACGGGATGTCCAATAACCTTTGGCCTAACCCCTCGAGGCGGAACGAAGTCGATCGATCTCAAGTCGGCCGACTCGGAAGTTACCCGGTGACCACTGATTTCCCTTGCTCCGCACGTCGCGAAGGGTGGTCGCCTTTGTTCTACCATTCTCTACTACTCATTCTCTCTTCCGCGCCCTCCTGACCTCCGCGATGCATCGATCCGCAGGGTGAGTCGCGAGTTTCGGAAAAACGAGCCCGCCTAACGAGCTGATGGTCCCGAATTAATCATGGGATTAGCGGCGAACTGAGGAAGCGATCCGGCGAGTCAAAGGTCGAACCATCGAGTGTCGAGAACTCTTTCACTACGCGTGCTCTTCCGCGTGCTCGCGAATAAGCGGTCGCAATTAGCGCGGCACGCGATCTCCCTAATGCACACTTTCTTCTTCTTCTTCTTCTTCTTCTTCTTCTTCTTCTTCTTCTTCTTCTTCTTCTTCTTCTTCGAGGACCATGTCCTGTATTTCATCCAGCGTGCCTGTGAGGTCGACATCCAACTTTCGGCTGTTTAAAAGTGTTTGGTTCTTCATTCCTGCGATTTTTATCATCCATTCTGCTTACACGGTCTCTTCATCGTCTCTGGCCCGTTTCATTTTGAATCTCGCAGATGTTGCAAATGTCAATTCTCTCCTGCAGAAAGCTGCCAGCGATGCAGCTTAAATTCCCCGCGGTAGGAGAGAATCTTCTCTTCTTCATCTTTTTGTAGGATCATGTCTTGTATTTCATCCAGTATGCCTATCCTCCTACGACATCCAACTTTCGCACCAACATTTGCATCCAGATGGCCCGGAGGTCTTCGGTTCTCCGTTTCTGCGATTTTTCCCAGCCGGTTGTCATCCACCCCGCTCACATGCTCGTCTCCTGATTCTGGCCCATTTTACGACATCTTGAACCTCACCTAATGCACATGTGTCGTGATATTATCCAGCCACCCCCAGCGGCGGGATTCAGTGACGTCCTTGCGCGTATTGACATAGTGATCAGCCGCAGCTGCGAACACCCAGGGCATTTATCGACCAAGCGTAAATTGTCTGCATTTGATTTGGCCCCATTATCGGGTTATTTCCTAAACTAACAGTCGCGGCTCGCGTCGTGCCGGCTATATCGATACTAATTTACTGCCGGAACGTTCTCGTTAATCTCGCTCGAGTCTTTCTGCCGCTACTGTTACGGATTTGGATAGACGATTGTCCTCTGGTAAAATTCTCGAACGTTCTCGATACGGAGGACTCCTAGGTACGAGGCACGTAAATGTAAACATCAGCCGAAGACTAAGGCCCAGGAATGTTGTTGTCGTTTGTTTTTTTGTAGTGTGGCAAGAAACGGGTACCTAGTTTACTTGGCAAAGTAAAGCGTTCCAAGAGAGTCAGTTGCGAGATATCACCGAGGCAACGGTCACTTTTGTTAGAGCAGCGATCAAAAATATTATAACTGTTCATTTGATTTCATTAAAGAAGATTATTGTATTTTCTACGACTCTCATCTTTACAGAATACACTTTCCTCGAATCGGCAAATAAAATAAATATCTAAACGGTGTTACGCGAATTTATCGAACGCGCGTTAACGGCTACCATGGGCGGGTGATTGAAGGACAATGAAGAGGCAGGAACACGGTAGGAAGGAAAGCAACATGCAATCCGCGAGCTGAGAGTTAGATTCATCTCTCGAAAAATCAGACCCGCTTCCGATACGCGGAATCTTTCCTCCAAAGGGACAGAGAAAGCAAGAGAGAGGGATGGCGAAGGGGAAAAGACGCTGTGGAATTACACTCGCTCGCGAGCAAACCGAAAAGAAGATACGTTCGTCACAGTAATCACCGGCGAGAGGAAAGATCATTTGATGGCCAGTCGAAGATTCTTAATTAACCCCTCGGGGGGAAAGTTTTCCCCCATTCGCCCCTCGCGTTTTCTTACGTTATGCGTGTCTCGAGTTGATGCGCGAGCAACGATTCGAGCTGCGCTCCAAAGACTACGCAGCGGCCTTGAAAAGCCCCGGCGCGCCTTCGCGAGGAGGTCGAAGGGCCCGGCAAGGGTCACTCGAGGCTCGAGCATCGATCCGTCCCGCACATTTCCTCGAATCCCTCCGAATCTCGCAACCGGTAATCGAGTTTCGAGATAAGCGAGCCTTCTCGAATCGGCATCATCGATCAGCGCGCGAGAAGAAGCGCCGATCAAACGATCGCAACGGAACGCGCTGATTTCGGCTCGACTTCGAGGACGATCTCGCGCGCGCATGCGCCGTGCGATCTCGGCCACGAGCCGCTGATCTGTCGGCCAGTGCGCTCTGTGCATCGCGCGGTGACGCGTTCGCTGTCCTCGTCGAGGATGATCCTCGACGATCCATGGATGAAACAAGGATTCTTCATTATTATTCGTTTCAGTTACCTCGCCGATGATGGCGTCACGACAGGTTGTTTTAAAACTGCATAAGGCGCGTGCAGCGAGAGAGGGAAAAAACAGGAGAGCTCTTGTATAAGTTATCGTATCAAAGAGCGGATACGGGATGAATAAATTGCGCAAAATCTCTCTCTCTCTCTCTCTCTCTCTTTCTGTGTTTGTCTAAAAAAGCTAACAACGTTTCAACGCGAGTCTCGCGAGTGCGCGCGGTCAACCGTTCGAAACTCAAACGCGACGAAACGAGCCAGGTCGCCCGGTGAAACCAACTTTTCACATTTCACAAGAGAGAGGAAAAGACAGGAGGCAAAGGTGCCCTCGTGAGAAGTCGCGCGTTAATAACGAAATACGACGCGGAAGTCGCGGGAGAAGAGAAGCTTTCGCGCGCTCAGTTATCGATGTCCGCCGAATTACAACGACGAGGGCGGCCTCCCTTTGCGATTCCGCGGGGGCTAAAAGGGGAGCACGCAGCGAGATCGCGTAAATTACATTACTCGACGGTTTTGCCGCTTTGCAGTCTCGCGAAACGCATCCAAACTGCGCCGGGCTGCTGCTGTCCCTCTTTCCCTCCTTTCTTTCTTTTCTTCTTGCCCGCCTTCGCCGCCGCTGTAGCTGAACCTTTCTGATGCGCTCAACTCTGACCCCCGCGACGCTGCGATCGATTGACATCGAATGCGATGGATGCGCGGGAACGAGAGAATTTCGCATCTTTTCCGCGTCCACTGAGCGGCGTTTCCGGTTTCGCACGGTTCCGCCGACTCATCAGCGATACGATTCAATCCAGAAAGAAAGAGAGAGAGAGAGAGAAAGAGTCCCTTTCGAGCAGAACGAGTCGTTGAAGTCACCTGTCCGTGTTTCTACATCTTTTTAGTGTCAGCACGCGACACTTATCACGCGAGCTGGATTTATCGAGCAAATAAACAATCCGCGTTCCGCGAGAAGAGATAATCGTCTTCTGCATTGATCCGCGCTTTCCCCGCCATCGCTTAACGACCTCGCCATCGGTTCGACATTCAATCGCTCTTAATTCTACGTTCACGCCTTTAACCGAGAGAATCCTCCCCCGACACGGGAGAGAGAAAAATAATCCCTGTATACGCGTATACCGACTTGAAATATCCGGCGCCGTGGATCGCTCTCCTTCGAGAGGCCATTGAGCGCCGCGCGCGCCGACAAAGGGAGCGAAAGGAGAGATCAATCGCTCGCCGCCGCGTCGCTCTTCAGGATTCCCGAACCGCGGCGGATGCTGTCTCTCTCTCTCTCTCTCGTCCGGAAATTCGATCCCAGAACAGGAAGACGGCGGCTTTTCTTTCCTCCGCTTCCTCTCCCTCTCCCCCGCGTAGGTAAAGTTATGTTTACCCCGCGCCGATAATTGGACCCCCACTAGTAGTCCGCGAGCGGGCTAATGGGGGATGTACATGAAGGTGAAATTTAATTAAAACAGATATCTGGGTCGAGCTTGGCAGCAAGCGGCTGTCACCGGCATCGTCGTCGGCAAATTAAAATATCGCGCCCCACTTGTCCTCTCCGAGGCAGCCCTCACTCGAATCTCTCTCAATTATCTGTACTTTTACCCTGCGCCGGTCCCTTCTCCCTTCTTCAGAAGGGAAAGGGAGGAAAAGGGCCCGCGTTCGCCAGGGCGTCGTGAATCATCGATAGTTGTTTTCTACCTTCGTTGTTGCACTTCCGTTATCAGAGTTTATCAGATTTCCATCGGGCCTCGTGTCGCGTGCGTACACGAGGAACAGGTGTCGTCGCGCACGTGCAAAGCGGATAAGAGGCGTTTCCGACCGCCGCGAATTTATTAAGCAATTAAGCGCGTTAATTAGAAGCGTAATCCTTGTCGCGAGGAATAATTAAGAAATAATCGCGCGCTCGCGTCGCGTTCTCGCCGCCCTCCCATCCGTCCGCCTTTCTTCCCGCTGCCCCTGAATGACCCCCAATCTGACATGGAAGAGACGATCCACCGGCGTCGCTCGTTCGCGTCAAACAGCCGAACGGACATCCTCGACGCCGTGGATTCGGCGTCGCTCCCTTTAAATTACTTAAAGCGCTTAAAGCTACAGAACGAAACGTCCGCTCGGAAGGGGTGTCCCCGTCAGCTCTCCCGGGCGGCGGGGAATTTTATTTAATCCCTCCCACGCTCCCGCCTCTCTCTCTCTCTCTCTCTCTCTCTCTCTCTCTCTCTCTCTTTTTTCTTGAGCGCCGCATTCCCGCGCGCTGCGCTGTCGCGCGTCGCGGCGGTAGCTCGCCGGGTACAACCGGGGCGCGGCGGTTGGCGGGAGGGCGGGATACCGGCCACGAAAGGGGATTTAATGACGAGATCCGGATTTAGTGGGGCGATTCCGAGTGGATACAAGTGCCACGGGGAGTCGTAAGATCGTTTATATACTGGCCGTTATTTCGTGGACTTAACTTTTATATAGGCGGCAGTTATCGCGCGGAACTGCACCGCTGCAGTAAATTTTGCAACAAACGCCGCGGCTCGCCGGACTTTCAAAGCCCGACGAATGCCCCGCCGTGGCTGCAAGGCGCACGCGAAACGCTGAGCGTCGTTCGTTCGTTTGTCTGATCGCGCTGAGAAACTTAATTGTAAAGCTTAATTTACCGAGCTTAATACTTAATTCGCTATACGCAGTATCTCGTAATTTTCTCTCTCTCTCTCTCTCTCTCTCTCTCTCACGCTCGCTCGCTCGCTCGCTCGCTCGTTTTTCTTCTCGTTCACCGGCCGCCCGCTGGAGCGACTTAACGAGACTTCGAGGTTAGATTCGGGGGCGGGGGAGTACAATCATTCACGGCGGAAGCCAGTGGGCCAATATTTCCGAACTCCACTGATACGCCGCGCAGGCTACACGCGCGCAGGGAGAGCGAGATCTTTCGTTAAAAACTCGCGTCCGCCGCGAATCGAGACTTCAAAGATGGCCGACTCGCGGCCTTCCTGTTCGTCCGTGCGAACTAGTAGCGCTTCCACGTGCTAACAGAGTGTACGTAAAGATCGCGCGTAGTCTAGCCACGTCGCCTGGAAGGTCGCTCGCTGCTGCGCCAAGTTCGACAAGCGCTTCTCCTACTTGACACAACAACATCTGGCTCAATATTACCGGCAAGCATTGCCGCGCAAGATCGGAGATTGTCGCTCACTGAGCTGGCTCTCGCAAGCGCATCAGTAGCGGCTGGATGGACCTGCTGATCTCTCTACCTTTCTCTCTCTCTCTCTCTCTCTCTCTCTCTCTCTCTCTCTCTCTCTCTCTCTCTCTCTCTCTAGCTCTCTTTTTCTCAAGGCTGATGTCTAATGTCAACTACAGCTGGTTGAAGGGGACCAAATGCGTCAATTGGCGGTATATTTGACCCGTGTTCAACCAGCTAAGTTTAACATTACGTGAGACCCGTTTCCGTCCATCTTCTCTCTTGCTGGCTCGCGTCGGCTCGTGTAGCATCCCTCGGGCGAGTCGCAGAAGCCGCGCAGCGGCGCGCAGCGCCGCGACGCCGTTTACTCGCGCGCTCGTCTATGCCGGCTCGGCCGTCCGTGAATGTCGAACGCAGCCAAGCAATCGTCGCAGCCAAGCCCGGCTGATTCTGATTCTGCTCGTGATATTTCGTGCCTGTCGATAGCCGTGATAGCCACCGCCGCCTAATTGCTTGACCTTTACTCCCTCGTGACCCCCGGCTGGCGTGACCTACGGGCAGCGGAGGGCCGTGAGGACGCTCCGAAGCGCTCTCGGAGGCGCTTGAACAAGTATCGTTTCGTTATGTTTTGTTTTTTGTTCCTCGCATTTCTGTGCCGGCCAGAGCGGAAGCGGCGCGTCGACACTTCCGCCGCAGCTGAATTCGGCGAACGAACAAACGAACGAACGAACGAACGAACGAACGAACGAACGAACGAACGGTCGCGCATGAAACCGAGCAACGGAGACAATGGTGTGATCGCGCGACAGAGAAGCCGGGCTCGCGTTCTTAAGCCACCCTCGGTGGGCCTTCCGGGCGGCCATTAAGGGTGTCATTGTGCGCGGCGACAGGGCGAGCGGGGGGTTGCTTGGTTATTGGCAGGAAGAGAGGCATTAAGACGGCAACAATGGCACGATCCTCCGAACCGTCCTCGTTCTGTGCCTTCCGCGCTTCGCCGCCGCTCTGCGACCAACCGCCCTCCCGCCCGCCCTCGCACCACCATCAAGCACCCTGTCATCTCGGGAATCTGCCGATGCCGGGCCAGGCGAGCCCGGCGAGTCTCGCGCGAGGAATCGGCGCGGAATCCCGGCCGATGATGCCTCTTTCGCCGCGGCGGGACATCCGATTGCCTACCTCCCCCTCCCCCCCTCTCTGTCTCTCGCTCTCTCTCCCTCTCCTTCGTGACGGAGCAACAAAGTTCCATGGAGAAGAATCTCGATCATCACGACGAGTTAAACCCCCGCCGGCGGGGGGAGAGGCGCGCGTGCACGCGCGCGAGTCGCTATTCCTGGCGCGGCGTGATGCGCGAGTAACACGAGACGCGCACGTTTAAATATATCCCCGCGGCCATGCGCGAAGTCTCGCCGCCGCCCCGCCCGCCCCGCCGCGAATTTCCTCCCGGAATTACGGCCGCGCCGTGGAAACGGCAGCCTGGGAAGACGGGCGGGCAGGGCGAGCGGGAGGAAGGATCGTCCGCGGTCCTCGCGAGGGCTGCCTCCGCTCTCGCGGCGTCAAATATGGCAATGCGGTACGTCGACCCCCTCTCCCCCGCCCCCGCCTGCCTCCTCACCCCCGCCCCCGTCCCACCGTCCGCCCGTCCGCCCGAACGCGAACGATCCTCGGGGTCTCGGTCTCATACCTTGCTGTTGACATCCTGGGGAGGTCCTCGGGCGCGCCGGATGCTGCATCGATTTCCGGCGACGTAGCCGGAAGACTCTCACTCGAAACCCGCACGAGACACACCACGTACGAGGCACTCCGCGCTCTCCCGCCCGCGCGGCCACTTCTCTCCCTTCCTCCCTCTCCCTTCCTCCCCCGCCCCCCTCTCTCGCCCTCTCTCTCTCTCTCTCTCTCTCTCTCTCTCTCTCTCTCTCTCTCTCTCTCTCTCTCTCTCTCTCATCTATCTCTGCGCTTCTCTGCCCCGTCCTATCGTTGCCGAAAGACGGCGGGGTAATCATTCACCACCAGCACAATCGCCCGGAAGGTGTGCCGACGCCGGATTGCCGGGGGCGATCAGCACTGCACCATTCGCGAGAGCCGACGCCGGGCGTCGGGACGCGAATATTCCGGATCGCTCGCGCGATGCCCGTTTCCGCGTATTTTTAGGAGGATTATTATGCAACAGCGCGCGACGTGCCTCCGCCTCGCGCGGACTTCACTCCGCGAACCGAACTGCGATCCTCCCCTGGAGACGCATGGGTTGATGACTGCGGGGGCGGGGCGGGGCGGGGCGGGGCGGGGGGGGGGCGGAGGGGGGCTGCGGAGAACGTCGCTGGCACGTCGCAGGCTCGTCCACGTCCTCGTCCTCGTCCTCGTTCTGGTAGCCGTCGAGAGGTCGGCGATCGGCCTCAGATGGCTCCCTGCATGGAGAAGATTCCTCGAGAGACTCGCGATCGTCGGTCGATCGGCGCCGCAGCGCGAGAGATACCGGACGGTCGCCAAAGTTCCCAGTTTCGTTGGACGGTTCCGCGGCACTCTGCAACGTTCCCTTGCCCGTCCGGTGGTATTTTCGTCGACGACGACGACGACGACGGCGGCGGCAGCGGCGGCGGCGGCGGCGGCGGCTGCGTGCGGCGTCGTGCACGCGCGCGTGTACGTGCACGAGGCAGCGGGAAAGAGAGAAGAAGAGAGAGGACATCGGAGGAGGAGGGGCAGCGACGGGATATCTAGCGGCCTATATCCGGAGCGGCGCTCCCTCTCTCCCTCTCACCCACTCTCTATCTCTCTCTCTCGCTCTCGCTCGCTCTCTCCCGCTCGCTCGCGCGCGTGTGAGATCACTCGGCTCTTCCCCCCCTCCCGGCGCCGCGCGGGGCCCCGCTGGATGTCAAAGGCCGCACGTGTTCGCGCGCGAATCGAATCGGGACTCGATTAATTATAGAATCCCCTCGAAGGCGACGCCGCGCGCGCGCGCGCGCGCGCGCAAGGGGGCAAGAGGGGGACGGGCGGGGGGTCGAGCGCCGATAATATGCCGGCCGAGATGAGAATAGAAACGGAGAATCCGCGAATTAGCGGAAGCTGTCGACGTCGATATCGCCGCGGCACGTGGCCGATGCGCGAGATTGGCAGAGCCCCCCCGCAAGGCAGAGAGAGGAGGGCTGTTATCCGAGGGGATAGTGGACCTCGTGCGATATTCCGCGGCGAGCGCGGGGGCGAATGTCGATAGGTAATGTCGGGGCTCGATATCGAATACCGGTATATTTTAAGTTCCATTCAACTTTCAGCCTCGCGGCCGTTTCACTTTTATTTCGATCACGCCTGCCTGGCGATTATCGAGGACCGTTCGGAGAGAGAGAGAGCGAGAGAGAGAGAGAGAGAGAGAGAGRGGGRGGGAGGGAGGGAGGGAGGGGGAGAGGAGCGACGGGAAGATTGGTCCGGGGATTCTGTTTGAACGTGGCTCGACCGCGGCGCGCAAATATGAGCGATCTAAAATTGGAAACGCGAAACTCGCCATTCGCGCTCACGCTCGTCCGTCACCTTCAACCCGCCTGTTCAACGCGCCAGTTACGTCACGATACGTCGAGAGCGAAGCCGAGACGTCTTTCAGAGAAGTCGACGGTGAAATAAGGGAAAAACGATCGGGAGCGGCAATGAATCCTTGATTCAGCCCTTGGAGTGCAGTCGCGAGGCGCGAGTCGCGCCGGCTCTCCCGACTTGCTCCGCGCTCTAACAAGAAAAGTTCAGACCGCTAATGAAGTTGAGCTTGAAATTAGCTCCGGATGAAAAATTCAGAGGCGCGAGCGAGCGAGCGAGCGCCTCGCGATCGCGAGGACGAGAGCGAGAGAGAATGAATAATCCTGCGCTCGGGATGATGCCTCGCGGCTGCGGCGCGATTCGTCCCAAAAGAACCCGACTCCGCAGGATTCGTATTTCGGAGAACCGAGAACGGACGTCCGAAGCGAACGGAAACTCCCCCGCGAAACTGCCGTTCAAACGAGAGAGAGAGAGAGAGAGAGAGAGAGAGAGAGAGAGAGAGAGAGAGAGAGAGAGAGAGAGAGACGAAGCGATCAGGTATTCCGAGAGTGTGTCTGATCGATCGCGAGGGATTGGCGTCAAGTTCTGATGGATCTCCGCGCGCTCCAGAAAGCTCCAGAAAGCAGAAGAGAGGCAGAAAGAGAGAGAGAGAGAGAGAGAGAGAGGAGGGGGGGGGGATCGAACGGCAACTTCCGCCGCGGCGAACTCTCGGCACGGTTCCCAACTCTCGCACATTCGACGTCCAGAGAAGCAGACGTCGGCGCGCCAGCGTATTGCCAGTTTGCCGATCTTCTCATCAACCTTGACTCGAACTGCCATGATGAGAGTACCGCGATGCATCCACGACGCTCGCGCTCGCGGCGGCTTCCGCGGTGGATCGGATTTGAGTGTGCAGATTCCGACGGCGCGGCCAGCGGAACGTCGAACGCGGTGCTATTGTTAGACAAAGGCCGAGTAGATTTCGACCTCCGATCCAAAGTGTCCGTGTTGTTGCCGTGGATCCGGCTGGCCGCGAACTGGCGGCGGGACTCGCGCTCCTCGCGCTCCTCGCGCTCCTCGCCGAGCGCGGCGTTCGCCGCGAGTGAAGCGATCCGTAACGATCGCGCCCCTTTAAGGAGCCCGCGAGCGAGCCCGGCGGGACGCGGCCAGCGCGTGTGTACGTCCTCTCGACGTTTGATGCTCGCCGGTCACGTCTTTCCGCCGAGGGTCCGCCGTTCGCACGGCGATGGCTACTGGCGAGAGCCGCGCATAAACAAACGCGCAGTTAGCCCGCAGAGGCGTCGCATCGATTCATCGCTCGCATATCTCGATACTCCCGACTGCGACACACGCGTTTGGGCTTTCGTTCAACGCTCACAGCTCACGCGGCACGTCCGCGTCCGTCTGTCCGCGGCCCGGTGTTACCGCTTCTCCTTAAACCGCACGTCCGCACTCCGCCAGGCGTTTCTACTGTCGCGCGGCGCACGGTGACCCCGCGACGCGCCCGCGTCCGACCACGCCGCGCCGTTACTACTGGCCGCGACCCGCAGGGCTCGCTCTCCTCCCGTCCGTCCCTCGCTGCCGATAAATCCGCCGCGGTTGCCGACTTGCACCGCTCGCTGCGTTTCCGTCGCAGCCACACTCCGTCGCGGGACTCGCGGATGCGTGACTGAGCTTGCGTACGCTTACGTGTGCGTGCGGGGGATGAACGCATGCACCAACGGGAAATGGCAAGATGGGAAAGAGAGAAGGTGAGAGACGCGGAACAGACAGAGCGAGCGAGAGAGAGAGAGAGAGAGAGAGAGAGAGAGAGAGAGAGAGAGAGAGAGAGAGAGAGAGAGAGGATGGGAGAGGGTAAAAGAAAGAGAAGAAGTGAGTGAGTGAATGAGTGTGAGAGAGAGAGAGAGAGAGAGAGAGAGAGAGAGAGAGAGAGAGAGAGAGAGAGAGCGATAGGGGAGGGGGAAGGGAGAGAAAGGAAAGAGGAAGAAGAGAGAAGGAGAGAGAAACGACGACGGCGAGGTCCGACGGTCCGACCAGAACGTGAACGTACTACTTGGTGGGCGTCCGGGCCCGCACTGTGCAGCCGACGGCAGACGTCGCGACGCTTCCCCGCCCGAACATGCGAGCTCCGCGCCGCACGGGGGTAGGGGGTGAGAGAGGACGGAAGGTGGCGGGGTGGCGCCGGCGCCCCGCACGCCTGCGTATCAGCGTGCCGCGACCCTTCGCGGCAGGAACGCACCAACCCTGTCCTATCCACCCGAATACCCACCCATTCCACGCGCGCGCGCGCGCGCACACACACCTACACGGACTGACTGCGCACCACCACCACCCCCTGGATCTACTCCGCTCGCGCCGCGCCGTGCCACCCATCCACTCCTCGGCGTGCTCGCCAAGCAAGCCGACCACCCCCACGTACACGCACACACGCACATGGTGGACGTGTATATACGCGCACAGCCGATTCTCACCCTCCCTCCCTCCCTCCACCGTCCCACGCCCGTCACTATGGAAAATATGAATTTGGGTCAGATACCAGCCGCCGTGCCCTAATGAACCTTTAATGTGACCCATTTCTTCCTTTCCGCCGACGCGAGCCCTCCCCCCTGCCCAGCCTGTCCTTGCTCTCACCTCGCGCCCTCTCCCCCTCTCCCCCGTCCTCCCCCCCTCTCTCTCTCTCTCTTTTTCCTTGCATGCGTCCCGTTCGCCGCGGCGCACGCACGTTTCGAATTTTCTTCCGGGACTTTCTCCCCTCGCCGCCCGCTCGCCGCCCYCCSCCCGCCGCTCCCCCTGTCCTCCCYCCCCCCCMCCCTCTGCCGTGCGGTCCTAAGGGTCGTCGTCACAGCCAGCCGAGTTTGTTGGCATGATCGCGCCGCGCCTGGTTATCACGGCGTCGCGCGACGCCTGTCCCTTCGCATCCCTTAGCGCGAGCGATCGGCCCTTGACGGTTGTACTTCCGCCGCCTCGTTGTGCGTGCCGCGCGGCACTCGGTGCGTTACGCATTCTTACGTAACCGAACTTGCATCCTGCCGCGAGGAGATTAATCCGGATTCACGCGGACGCACCGAGGCAAGCGAGAGGAATGCACGAATGCTGTCGCGGTGCTTTGTTATCGTTAACGGTATCGTTGCGTAACGCTGTCTCATGCGAGGAGGAACGCGACGACTGACGACGATGAAGGTTAGGATTTATTCCACGCCGGTGATCGCGCCGGCGCCGATAACGATCGCGGCGATTACTCTCGCGGCGGTAGCTTCTATTATTAAATATCGCATGACCCCTGACGCCGCTGCTAATATCGGTGCATTATTCTCGGCCGTGATATTTTCGAACACATTCCCTCGCGTTTCGCACGGATCGATCGCTGCTCCTCCAGACAATTTCTGCTGATGACCGAGGACGAGAGAACCTCGAACCTCGTTCCCAACAGGCAGCCCTCCCGCTCTCCGCGCCGCGAAAAGAAATTTCTTTGAAATAACCTATGCCAGATTTATGGAAATCCCGATCTCGCGCAGCGTCCCGTTACCGTTAAATGGCCGGATCTGACAGAACAGAAAGTATCGACTATAATAATTCGCGGCTCTGATTGGAGGATTTGTTTGATCGCTTTTCGGCGATCGCTTATCGCGGCGCAACGGAAGTACCGTCCTCCTTAATTCGACGGTTCCTCCTGGCTTGGGAATATTCCGCAGCTGCGAGGAATGACATCTGTGATGTCAGTTAAGCGGGAACCAAGACGTCCAACCCCGCGCAATGACGCGAAACGTCAACGCGGGGGGCAAGTATTCGCGCGACGCTCGCTATAAAAAGAGCGAGATCCTTCGTCTTTAACGGCAACCGATGATTCGCGGACGGTCTCTCAGAATTAGCTCCGTCTCTCTTTCTCTTTCCTCTTTCCAAGGAGCGAGCCACGACCGAGAGCACGCGATCGCTGCGTTAGAAGGAAAAATTTCAAGACCGACTGCGAGAGGGTGCGCCTGAGAATCTTCGAGACTCGTCGACGGTACGTCGATCGGTACAATACAAATTAATGTCTTGCTGTTTGGAGTTGAATATTTATTTCGTAAAAATTCGAGGGAGATTTTTTTATTCGACGAAGCAATCTCCGTCATTTTCGATGACATTCTCGAGCCACATTTATGAGCGGTTGACGGCAGTAGAAACTCCTGGGGATTCCGAGTGGATGGCTTGAATGGAAAAGCAAGGAATTAATTTGTATAGCTAGTTTCGCGCCTGAAGCAATGCCTGCTTCATGCGCGAATTGGAGAGATTCTTGTGAGATGCTTTCTCTCCATTTTCATTCGCGTGTTCGCGATTTCTCCAATCTGCGCGTAACGCACGCGCGCACGCACCTTTGTGCGGCCGCGCTTTGAGGCGTTTCCCGCGCGCGCGTTTGCGTGACCGTGACTGCGAACTTGTTCCTTCGTACATCGAGCGCGCTTTTAACCGCATTATTTGCAGTTTCCTCGCTGGCGTCTCGTTAACGACACGTGAACGCGGCGGCCGTCCGTATTTACGCCGACACTTTTTGCTCGTTTCCACACGCGCGACGCCGCGCGCTCCCCTATTTGCGGCAATGGCAATGAGAGTCGGGCGCATGCGCCACGCGGCGCGCTCGTTATCGATGTCGCCGATGCCGGCCGATCGGGATCCACGGCGCTGACGACGCGTCCGCGCCGCCCTCTATCGTGCACGGAGATCTAACCTAAAAGCAGAGCTGCGTAACGAGAGCGCCGCGGCACGCTAGCGCGTGCATCGAGAGCGATCGTGCGATGTCACGGTCGTGCCGAGCGATAAGAGGCTCGATTGCTACCGTCGAAACGATCGATTAGCTCGCGCTCCCTTTGCCAATTAAGCGAGCGAGTGAGCGGGATGCACTCACCCTCTTCCGCCTTTGACGCCTCGCCGCGCGCACGATGAATGAAAGCCCGCCGTGAATGGGGGACGTTGCGTGACCGCCCGAGCAACGCGAGCGATTTCTTCCCTCGCGGGAAATTAATCGCGATTCGCGCGGATCCAGCGATCCTTGAATCTGAGCGGACCGGAAGGACGAGCATCGACGCGCGTGCGACCGATACGAAACCAAGAGCGCGGCGGCCATTCATCACGTGCGCGGTGATGGGACGGGGGTGGGGGGGGAGGAGGAGGGAGGAATAAATGGCCGACGATTCCGCTTGTCCCCGAAACGCGTACGGAATCCTACCGCGATTACGCGCGAACGCGGATTATTCGAGCAAAATAAGTAAGGCGGACGCGAATCGAGGCGGCGAAAGAAATCACCCTTAAACAGCGCTAACGAGCTCATAAATAATGATTGATATGGGAAAATCGCAGAAACAATACCGCCGTTTAATGCAGCGCCATTTAAATCCATCTCTTTCCCCTCATGCCCTCTCCTCCCCGGATCTGTTTTTTGCCGCTGAGGAGCGGGATTATAGAGTCCATTATCCGCGCGATAAATGTTAAAGCTGTCTTTTCGCTTTCATTTCTGCGCTTCCGCAAAATCGAAATCGCGCCTTTAATGGCCTCGTTATCGATTCGCCCGGCCCGGTGTCAAAGGAGAACCACCACCTTCCGCGGGGGTGGTCCGCGCTCCGCGAGTAATCCGTCCTCCGTCGAATCTGTGCCGCGCGTGTTCCCGTTAATTTCTCACGTCCCGATCGACGTGACTCTCCGGGTCCTCGCCAAGACGTGCGACCGGAAGAACGAGAGAGAGAGAGAGAGAGAGAGAGCGCGGAGGTGACAGTACGATAGTGCCGTAGCGATATTTCTCAATCTCTCATCGCGTCGTGGGGAAAACAAGGGCTAGGGAGAAGCTTTCTTCGCGAACGAACGATAAGGCTGCCTCATCAGTGACCGGAAGTAGATCGAGAGCCATCTCGAGGAGCAACGCGTTCTTTCTTTCTTCCTTTCTCAGCAAGCTGCAGCGACGCAGCGACAAACCGGGCCGCCCGTACGAGAGGGTGAAGAGGGAGAGGAGCCTTAATCACTGCGCCCGATTAGACGCGAGGTATCATTGGACGATTTGTCATCCGTTTCCGGCCGACTGCGGGATCTTACGAGTAATCGCGAGTGTCTAACGCGTCGTCGATCGATCGATCGATGATCATGCAGCGTTAATAATCAGGTAACGAGGCAGATGTGCGCTTGTGTCGTGCGTTGTCCGTTATCGCGACATTGAGAACCGAGAGAGCAGCACTCGCGATGCGCCTCCCCCGTTCGATTCCTGTTTCGACTTCGCTTTCGCATATTGCGATCACGAATGACCCGGTTATCGTTGGAGCCCAATCTAGCTCTTTATCGTTCGCCGCCGACCTATCTACTCAAATTGCTCTTGCCAGGCACGACACGCCGCGCCGCCCGCGTTATCCGCCCCCGCCGTTTCGCACGCTCTTCCTTCCCCGTTATCATCTCTCGTCCGTCTTTCTCTCTCTCTCTCTCTCTCCCCCCCCCCTCTCTCTCTCTCTCTCTCACTCTCCGCCATTGATCGCCTTCGTCTTGCTTTTCTTTCGCGAGCTCGCTCCTCCAGTCCGCCCGCTCGCCATTACATGAGACATTGTACTTCATCGTTCTTATCGGAAGCCCCACTCCCCTCTCCCTCTCTCTTTCTCTCTCTTAATGCATAGCGACACAGTCGCGAATCGTTTTATCGTCGCCGGCGGGCCACCTCGTGACTCCGATTCAATCTGCGCGTAAGCGCGCAGTCATATATACGATGCCTTTCCACGCGTGCACGCGCGTAAACCCGGCGCGGTTGCAGAAGAGAACAACGACCTTATCTCGGTTTCGTCGTCTTTCGTTACCTTAAACAGCGTCGGTTTCGCCCTTCGCGACCAGGTGGCGAGCGAGATCTGCGAATCCGAACGCAGGTCAAATAGTCGAATCCTCAAATTCGAGGGGAGTCGACCGCCGCGTTTATTCACGGCTGTTCTTCGCTCGCATTCGAATCTAATTCGGGTAAACGACGCTAATCTCGCGGAGAGAGAGAGAGAGAGAGAGAATTTATCGAGTCCATTCGCGCTACGCTGGCACCTCACTGGCATTTTTCCGCGATCGAGCGCTCTCAATCTTTCTCTCTGTGTCTCTTTCTCTCTTTCTCTCTCTCTCTCTCTCTCTTCGTCATTCGCCTGGTCCGGTCGATTAGGCGCAACTGGCCGGATTTAACATCTTGCCGATGTTATCCGAACGCGCAAGGACGAGGAAAAGAGCGCCTGGCCGCCGAAAGCACCGGTCGAAGGGCGTAATCCGTGACCTCATTCCGTACGATGAGCGGCAGCTCCTCGCCGCGACCTTTCGCGCGAGCGAGCGAGCGAGCGAGCCATTAAGTCGAGTTAGCGACGTCGTACACACCCTTAGGAACCAGATGGGGATACGTGGCCGACAAACGCAAGAGAGAGAGAGAGAGAGAGAGAGAGAGAGAGAGAGAGAGAGAGGGAGAGCAGCGCGAATCGAGCGATGATCAGCCGGCGAGCACCAGCGAGCGTGATTAGCTAAGTGATTGGAACCCCGCCCTGCCGCTACGAGGGGTGCCGATAACGCATCGTACCCCGCGACGCCCCTTCCCCCTTGAGCGCGAGGAATCGAGGAGGCGAAGGCTTTGCGGGAGCATCTTATTGGCAACTTTCGATCGTCAAAGGCGCGATTCGCGTGCGAGGATTCAATGATGAGAAGGCTCTCTCTCTCTCTCTCTCTCTCTCTCTCTCTCTCTCTCTCTCTGTGAGATTATTATTCTTATTATTTGATCGGCGAGTCGAAGCCCCGCTCGCTCCGTTTGATGCGACGACGCGTTGTTCTCGGGAGCCCGACCTTTCGATTAAAATTCAAAACTTCATATCTTGCTCCGACACGGGAGATGCAATCCTTCTCGTGCTTAATTCCTTTCGCGATTCCGTCTCCCTTCAATGTAATTTCCTACATTTCCCGCCTTTGTTCCTCTCGCTTTCTCGCACCTTCGATCGCGCTCCACGTTAGATTGCATCGTCGTCTAGAATCGGATCGGTTCCGATTGGTCGACTCGCGCGGGCATCGCGCTCTTTTCGAGTTGCCCATTCGAGTTGTCGCACATCCCCTTTAGAAGATCACGTTGCAAGCCGCTCGAGTCGCCACCGCCGACGTATCGACGGTGCGCGCTGATCGTTTGACGCTTTTCCGGCCGATAATGCCGCGAATGCGAAAGCCGGATCGGATCGCGCGCGGATTCGACCGCTTCAAGTGTCATTGAAATAGCATCGAAGTGCGCGAGTGCGACCGCTTCGATAGCAAATCGCGATTCAGAGCCGTGATTCACGCGCGCTTCCGAGGTGATCGGCGATTAATCGATTAATCGCGGGCCCTCTTGCGATGGGATACGGGATCTATCTTGCGATTTGCAATTACGGGGCCCGGAAGCCAGACGCGGCCCCGGCTTTGTCCCTCGGCTTCGGAAAATTATGGATTCCGCCGATTTAATTTGATTCAGAAGTTTCGCATCGCCGGCACAATTAGTTTACCTCGTTATCCCCGTAATATAATGAGCTAAGTTTGCGCGCAGTTGATCACGCTCGGCCTGCGAAAGTCACTCAGCGAGCGAGCTCGAACGGCCAAGAATCTCGCAGCAGTCGCTGCCCCCTGCCGCCCCTCCCCCGCAGGCGATCACCGGATTCCGTGCACGCGTGCACTCGCGGATCACTCGGAATCGATCGCTCGAAGCGGGACACGAAAATCGCGGAGGCGAAGCGTGCGTGCTCAAAGCAGCCTTCTTAAAGTCTAAGAACTCTAATCCTCCTCCCCTCTCCCGCGTCTCACATCTCGCTGTCACATCTCACATATCGACGACGACGCGGACAAATGCGTCATCGAGCCTAAGAAAAATGGTCTCTCGATGAAGTCGAGCGACCGGTCGATTTTGGGGGTTACGCTTGGCGGAACCCCTGGCGAGAAGCCCTCCGGCCGCCGCGGCGGCCGCGGTTCTGATATCCACGTAAATGCGACTGTTTTGTATGCTAATTGACTCATATACATACATGCGCCGCTCGAGCGGCATCGCCAGCCGCTAAACAGATAGACCGGGGCTGCATAGATGCGCCGGGGATGCATAACGGCGCTTGGTCCGGGCTCTGCACCCCCTCGCGAGACACGACGGGGCGTGCAGCCCATTTGTGTCCGGCAGCTTGTAACCCCGTGTCACGCCCGCGTCCGCAGCCTCACCGCCGGGATGTCAGGCCAGATGCACAGTTTGTCGGCGTCAGGGCCGCAGGGAGGAGGGGACGGGGCGGGGAGAAGGAAGAGATTGGGACCGAAAGGGGGACCGCGTCGCGTCATCCGCGTCGAGTCATCGAGTCGATTCTTTCGCGCGCAGTGAAAGCTCGCTTCTTCGGGGATGCTGGATGGGGCTCGCTGCTGTCGCGAGGACGGATGTGGATCGACCACGAGGGCTTTCCAGCGCGCGCCGACTCGATGTTGTTGCGTGCCTGTTTTCGCAAACGCAAACGCATCCGGAACGCATGCATGCCGGGTGCAATGCCGATCGCCGGCTCCGAGAGCGACACGGTTCTGCAAATAAACCTTCGAAATGTTCCGCTTCCTCGGAAAATTGCCGCGCGACCGGCAGCTTCCGAGTCTCTCTCTCTCTCTCTCTCCCGAACGACTCGCGATTGATCGCGAGAGGGAAGACGAGGAGAGGGATAAGAGAATCATCCGCGGCCGAAACGAGAGACGGGGATAAAAAGGCGATACGATTTATGGACACGTGACACCGAAGACCGAAAGGGATTTTTATCTCGCGAGCGCGCAACGCCTCCGCCTCTCGGGACGTGTTGTCGTTGATTCAATCTTTCTCCGTCTCTCTCCTTCTCCCTCCCCCCCTATCTCTCTCTCTCTCTCTCTCTCTCTCTCTCTCTTGGTGATAAACAGTAAATCGATTCGGGCGATTTCGCTGGATAAAACAGGGCCGCTGAATTTCAACGCGGTAGCCTCATTAATCGCGCGGGATTTATTTAATAGACCGCTCTCGCTCGCGCCGATCGTACCGTGTACGTGTCCGTTTACATATTCAGCAGGGAGGCAGGGTAAAGGGGACGGCTGGAGAGACGGAGGGGGAGGGGGGTAGGGGAGAAACTATTTGGCTGAAAACTGAATCAGCGTGCCGGTTGCGCATTACGCAGTCGCCGGCGATAACGCCACGCGGGTGCGGCATAATAGTTTATTTACCATTAAAAACAGCTGCGCAGCCAGTATCAATAATTTAAAGATTATTCATTTATTGCGATTCACCAAAGCGGGAATTGTGCCGCGATAACCTCGCCGAGGTGGCGTTTCCGCTTTGAGCAACTGGAGCGATCCCGTCTCGTTTTTGTCGGGAGGAAACGTACTTGGCTCGCGAGGCTGGGGAGGGGGGGGGGCGGCGAGGAAGAATGCTTGACGAATATCTTGAATGATATCCCGAAGAAGATATTAATTAAGTTAATACGATCCTTTGTGCGGGCGCGCGCGGATCGCCGTAAATTAGATCTTTTCCCTTCTTCTCTTTTCCTTTTCTCCCTTTTTCTTTTCCTTTTTCTTTTTTTTTCCTTTTTTTTTTTTTTTTTCTTTCACCCGGAACGGAGAGCGCAATTATAACACTCTCGCGGGCGTCGCTTCTTGTCCTTTTTCTTTCATTAAAATTAGAAAAATCGCCGTCATAACTCTGCGCTCGCCGCGTTAAGGCAAATTAGAAAATAATTAGCGCGCGCCCGCGTTCTGCGCTCATTGGAGCGCTCGGGTTGGTTCGTCAGAGTTATTCGGCAGCAAAGTCGGAGCGAAGAGGACCGTGTCAGCACAGTGCCGCCTCATTTTACACACCAATAAACCGGCATTAGCCGGCGCAATAAATACTGCGGTGCGCATTGTTTGCACGATAGCAGCTCGCTTCATCCGTTCGCCGATGGAAGCCGGCGTATAATTCTTGAATAATTCGTAGCGAACTCGCGATTAGCCGCGCGATTAGCGAGGCTGACTCATGTTACCAGCGCGGGCCGAGTAATTAACGCGCCAGCCGGCGTATTAATTTATACACGATATGTATCTGTGCATGTGCGCGAAGAACATCGCGTAATCCGCGATCGCGACCGCCGGGTAATCGCATTTCCGGCTCAGTTGAAGGAAAACGGCCGACTTTGCCGGATTGATAAGCGAATTTTTCGGGCCCAAAGAAATTTTCCTCCAAGTTGCCCCACTCGCCTCTCACTCGACTGTGATTCTGCGACAGGATCCGCCCGATTCGAGCGGTTTTATCGGCAGCCATCGGCAGCTCTTCTTCGCGTTGAACGCGGCGCCGCTTTTAACGATCACCGTGAAGACCGATGAAAATTTAGAGAACAGGCTGCTAATGGCCGGCTGGCCACGATCTAGCTGGCGATTCGGCCGGTTCACCGCGGAATTTCAAGCGATTCTCAACTCCGCGCACGAATGGGATCCATTAAGATAGAATATTAATCGCCCACTATCGCGCGATAACGCCCGAAACGTAATCTCGGCGGCTCGTTCTTTCCGTCCACGCGCGCTTTATCGCGCGATTATCTCGCTCGCTCCCGCAGCACCGATAAGGGAATAAAAAAAGAAAGAGGCCCCGCCTCGCTGCGAGATCAACGAGAGTTCAAGTGCCGGATAGCCCAATGAATTTCATTCATCGCCGGCTCATTCGAGGCTCGACTGGGACGAGCCTTTCGTCGGGTGACACGCTTCTCGACATCAAAGATGAATGGAGCGATGAAAAAACGCATCGATGGGATGCTGACCCTAATTCGCCGAGTGGTTAAACAGTCGGTCGATCGATCGGTCGATGCGTAGCCATCGCGCTCCGTCGCAAAGCGCGCGTCTGACCACGCTGCTCCGTTTCTACTGCCGGCCTCCCTCCGCTCGGGCAGCTCGCTGATAAAAGTGCTCCATAAAACGCCGTAATGGCCGTAACTGCATATCGATACAACGGAGGGAGGGAAGAGTGAGGAATCGGGGCGGATCGAATGCGACGTTTGATGCGACGTTTTGCCTTTTCCGCGTCATTACGGCAGCGGCACGTTGCGTTGTGTGCTCTACTCCGTCTGGCTGTCTGGCTGGGGATCGTTTTATGCGCACAGCCTGCGATCGCTCGCCGGATTAGTCGTATGAATGGCACATGCGCGTGTATTCCTTGGGCTCGGATCAGCTGGAATTAATTGACCATGGGAAACATTTTCCATTGAACGCCGCAATTAATAAAAGGGAGAGAAGAAGAGAGAGAGAGAGAGAGAGAGAGGGTGGCGAATTGATTACGCGGCTCGTCACGTACGACCGTCGGCTTTGCCTGTTTTCTAAGAAAATCCATTCCGCATCAAGACGAGGGTAACCGAGATGCTCTCTTTTGATTTCACCGGCTATTTTGTTTGCACGCGTTTGATCGGACCGCGCGGTAATGCGTGCGTTTACCCTTCCTCTCTCGCTCTCTCTCTCTCTCTCTCTCTCTCTCTCTCTCTCTCTCTCTCTCTCTCTCTCTCTCTCGCCCTCTCTCCCTTCTCCTTTTCCCCCGCGCCAGCTGGCGTGAGAGCAGATCGCGTAGGCGCCGCGAGAGGCACGCTCGATTCCCGTGGGCAATTATACGCAATCGCAATTAACGACACAACAGCCGACGCGTATCCGGGAAAAGATCTCGCGGCTGCCGCGCCTCGACTGGCGCGATCGTTAAACGCTCCTAACGGGATTTAAACTTTGCTCAAAGCCCTCCTCTTCTCCCTCATCTGTCTTTCCATTCTCCGAGGTGGCAGGGGCGCGCCGCTACCTGCACGTCGGCGTGCGCGTCGGTGTAAACAAGCAACTTCCTAATTACCCACATCTGCCGCCGGCGGGCGCGATTCTTTCCTCCCGTACTCCAGTCTACCGGCCTGCCACGGTTTGAATAAAGAGCGACGACCGGTGCGACCTGCGATATCGAGGAATAGATAGAGATAGAGAGAAAGAGAGAGAGAGAAAGAGAACGCCGTCGGTGAGACGACCGTCGATCGTCGAGTCTAGGCGAGTCGCTCGCAAACGAGGAGCGGCCAAGCGACCGATTCGAGTCGAGTTAAGTCGGAGCGAGCCGAGTGCGGCCGAGTCGAGTCGAGTAGAGTCGAGTCGAGTCGAGTCGAGTCGAGTCGAGTCGAGTCGAGTCGCAGCGAGTCAGATCGTAGACGCTGCTTGCACGTTGACAGCGGCGGACGGACGACGTCGCACTGTTGGACCGTTTACGGGCTCTGTCTCGGTGAACCCCCAGCCGACGCCTATCGGCTGGTGCGCAGGCTCTCTTTGCCTGCCCAGAGCCTGAAACACGGGACCCTCCGTGTCCCTGAACACTTTGAGCTCGCCGCAAACGTAACGCTGTCCTCCGCTAGCTATCACCTACCGCCGCCGCTGCTGCTGCTGCTGCTGCTGCTGCCAGCAACCATCGTCGGCAGCCCTCTCTTTCCCTTTCTTTGTATCTTTCATTCTCCCATTCTCTCTCTCTCTCTCTCTCTTTCTCTCGATCTTTCCCTCCTAACCCTGCAGACACGGACGGACGCGTTCTTTCAGCTCTAGCAGTCGGGAGCGTCGACGGGACTGTCGTAGTTTTATTAAGGCTCGTTTAGGATGTTGAGTGTAAAGTGACGCTCGCGATTTCGTCCGCGTGTGTCGCGCGAGGGTGAGATCGTGCGAGAGAGATCTATTGGGTATACCGGCAGCGGCATTCAGTGCCGCAAAATCGTTCAATAGCTCAGCGTTCGGTCTGAGTTCGTTGCCGCGTGTCGTCGTCGTCGTTATCGCCGCGGCAACGCGCCTCGCGTCTCGCCTCGATACGCTTAAGCGCTCGGAAATGGCACTTCCTACATCTCGTAACGGTGGAGCACGATTAAGCCCGGACAGCTACCGACAGCTTTGAGAACGTTTCTTGGTCGCTGATTCTCTACCATTTGCACTCATCGCCGATGCGATCGTCCGCGAGGCTGACCCACGTGTGTTCGCATTTGAGCGTTTCTGATCCCTTAATGGCCCCCGTTCTAGATCTCGTGTCTCGCGCGCCGCGACACGAGGAGGACGCTTGCGCGAACGGTCAGGTCGTTTGTACGCGTTTAAAGCCGCCGGACGTCACGCGAATCGCCATTCCGCGTCACGTACGACGATTTTAACTAAATCAAGACAAAGGAGCCTGCCAGCGCGTCTTACGTGTCGCGTTTGTCTCGTTTGTCCCGTTCCTCCTCGTAAAAATCATCGTAATGCCTTCGTGCAGACTTCCGTTCGCGTGCTGCGGCGCTCGCACTTTATCCTCTGCCAGCTCTGCCCGCGGGAAAGGATTTCTCGTGACACGCAACTCGTTTACTCTTGCGCGCCTCTCATCAGGGGTGCCTCTCATCCTTCCGATGCACGCCATCGATGAAGACACGAGTGCGACTCGCTCGTCGTTGCTCCCGATCGACTCCCCCTCTCGAAAATTCCAATATCGCAGAACGGCAGACCGATCGCGAGTGTAGCTCGTGTAACTGCTCCCCGAGCTCTCGGCAAAGCCGAGCCGAGCCGAAACGAAAGCTCGTTAATGCATAACGCAGCGATCGAGTTCGTCGCGGTGTTCCCGCGTCAACCCCGAAGAAAGAAAGAGAGAGAGAGAGAGAGAGAGAGAGAGAGGAGGCAACGACGGGTGGGAATTACAGGCAGAGGAGGGAAGGAGGGAAATAACAGGAGGGAAGCTTGGCCGCACTCCAAGGAGTTTGCCAAGAGCCTCGAACGACTACTAAATCAAAATGCCCAGCTATCCGGGACCGCAGGGCTGACTCGCCCCGCCAGCCGAGTTAAATTTTATTCCAAATCCTTTTATCGCGGAACCTATTCCCGCGGAAAAATGTAAATCTTGCTTACCCGGGCCGCGCCACCCCCGCATCCGCCTTCGCTCAAATCGCCCGCGCCGTCGTTCCCATCTTCCGTCACGGCGATGGCGGCCGGCGCGCGTTACGGCCTCCCGCCGCTCCTCCCTCCGCTCCTCTCTCCGGCAAGTTGCTCCGACCTTTCGCCTCTCGGGCATACTTGGAATATCCCGCGCGATGCATGGATCCGATTGTCCCGTGCGGAAGAAAACCGCGCGCCGATTACCGCCGACATTCCGCGCGCGACTCGCCGCATTCAGGCGGTTTCAGGCATTCGACGTCGCTTTGATTCCGCATGGACGAACGCCGCGAGCATTCCGCGTTACCGCGTTACGGAAAACGCGTATTCGATCCGCGCGCGTGCCGCTGGATCTGCCGTCTCTCTCACTTGTCGCCTTTTACTTCTCCGAGGCATTTCCGCGAAATTTTCCGCGCACTTACGCAATAACGACCATCTCGCCGAGAGGCTCTTCATCACGAGGGATCTCTTTATCGCTAGGAGCTAGAAACATTTCGCTCCAACGTTCTCGCGATTCCAATCGCGAGTAGAGTTCTTTCGAGGGAATCGAGTAAGGCGAAACAATCAGGACTACGATTTTCCTACATCCTTGTTTGGCTCCATGAAAAGACTGCGCGAAGGATTGGACGTCTTCCGAATCGTGTCTACGATTAAAGTACGTTTGCGTGTACGTTTGAATGTACACGCGTACATTCGTGATAGAGCAACCTCTAGACTTTTCCGATTCAATATGCGCGCTGCTTGCAGAATTCGATTACCACAGCATCCTGAATTTAAACGCTCCGCGTTTACTGCGATCTTTCAGTCGCGCCGCGTTAAATAACACAAGAGGGCTATCTCCAGGTTTCTTATTTTATTGCAAGCTATTCTCCTCACCGCGGCTTTGTACGGCTTAACCTCTTTATTTCTACGACCCGTGTCTCTCTATTTCATTCTATTTACAATCTCGAGTTTAATCTGATTATGGAACATATTACATGGAACAATCGTGATATCGTGCCGTGCAGCAATGCGACAGCCGGCTGAAAGAAGCGACTCTCCGTGAAACGCAGCAATGATCGATCGACTCGAATGGACTCTTGTTTATCGCTGTTACTAAGAAATGATAAATAACTATACGCGTTCACCATAAACACCGCTTTCATCGTCGAGATTATCGCATATACGCGTCAAGAGGTCAAGGGCGGACGCGGAAGACGGCGCTCGGCAATACTCGGCGACTTGGAAATTCGAGCGAGTTCGCGCGAGTTGTCGCGCCAGGACGCTGCTCGTGCTCGGGAATTAAACGGCTGCTGTCGAGTCGAGAGCAGAGTCGTGCCCAGAGTCTCGCGAGTTACCTCTCCTTTCTTTCTCCTCGACCGCGAGTGCGACGAGTCGTCCGCGAGGCGCCGTCGAGGCTCGCAAAGTTCGAACATTCTCCAGCCAAGTCGCGGCGTTCGAGCCGACCCGAGCTTCGGCTCGCGTTGCTTCCGGAACGGATTTCGGTCAAAGCGTATTAATCACCTCGCTCGGGCCTCCCCTTCCCCTTCCTCCGCCCCGGACACGGGGCCGAAGGGCTCCTCAGCCCTTTCGGGCGGCTGCGCGCTCTCACTGACGAAGTAACGAAGTAACGTCACTTTGTAACGCGAATTTTCGACTCGCGAGCAGCGCAAGGAACATCGCAGCAGCGAGATATCGATTCTGCTCGGATCTGGAACGGAACGGCATTCCCTCAAAGATTCAGCTCCGCTCGCGATCGGGTTTGCTCGCATTTTGCGCTCTCGCAAAAATTCGTCCCGCTATCTAATCCGCGATTATCGTTCCAATGCTGCTCACGAACGCGCGAAACGTGGAAGCGCAATGCTCGCCTGCAACACGGAGAACTTGGTTCTCTCGCGAGATAAATCTCGCGGCGCTTTGATGACACGCGCGCTGCTCGATGCGGCTCTTCCTGCAATTCGGCGAATGCGCCTGTTTGGCGGCAACACTTTGCGCAGCTCTCTCGATCAGATGCAGCGTCGCTCGAAAGAGCTCGTAGAATTCGCTCCCGCCTCCATCGGAGGAGCTCTGGAGAAACAATTTCCACGAGGTCGCGATGTTTTGCCACCGGCTCCGCCGTCTCATCGCGGATGCAAATTCCCGCGAAAGGAGTTCCGATAGAAGGGCGCAAGACGAGGCAATGCGAGCAGGGCGATCGAGTCGGAGGGTGATGAATTTTTAATAAATTATTCATTAAGGGACGGAGGAACGCGCAGCCGAATTGTCGGCTGCGAGGAAACCGATCAGACCGAGCGCGTCCATTAATCGGATACAAAGACGCGAGCAGCCCGCTGGCTCCTTATCGTCGAGCGGGACGAGAGAGGAGAGACAGAGAGAGAAGCGAAAGAGGGAAAACATAAAGACGGGGTGCAAAGGGCGAGGGTACGTCCCGGCCATCAATTCTTGCTCGCCCTTTCTCGCGCCCGGGCTAGATGGATCCTATTCACGGTAGAGTGATTAATCGATCGATACGCAGCGCAGGGCGGGAAATCGCGCCGGCGATGCCGGCGACGACAACGCGAGAGACCCGGTCGAGGATCGCGTGAGCGGATCTTTCCTGTCCTGTTTCGGAAATCGTCGCGAGAGACCGTGATCGGCCGGCGAGGCTGTTCGCAAAGCGGGCGAAATCTCGGCGAGAGTTTGCGCTGGTTCTCTATGACAAATTAATCGTGTAGTACAGTGATTGATCGTCCCGATGGCCCCAGCGGACTAATGCCCGCTGAGAAGTAACGTTTATGGAAAGTGGACGATCGATCAATCGCTGTCCGCGCTCGCTCGGCGGCGAATTTTAATTTCGCGTATTTGTTTACGCGTCGGCACCGCCGCGGCGGAAGTGCATTTGCATCGTGCGCGCGCGCAAAGAAACAATTTACCCCGGAGTACCCTTAAAACGTCTCGCCGATGACGGATAGGCGCTGCTGCGCGGAGCCGCCGCGGCAGAATACAGCGGCACTCGCCCGGAAACGCGATTATGATCGGATTCTCGTTATCGGCTCCTCCGACGTCTCCGAGGGCCCTTCGAGGGGTCGTCGAGGACGCGCAACCTCGAGATTCGCTTCAATCGCCCTCCCCGGAATGTTCGCCGCCGAGGTTCGCGCGTGGTCCAGCGCAGCATCCCGCCGACGCGAGGATCCAGACAGTTTCGACTCGACGGGATCTCGCTTCTCGTTATTCCTTCCCTCTTTGTTTCTCGTTTCATCATCATCTCCGCCTCTGTTCTCGCCGCGGCGCTCAGATATTTTATCAAGCGGACTCACCATTTTCCGTCCGCGCGCGTGCGCGTTCATCCGATTCCGCGTCCGGCCGGAAACTTTGCACCTCGCGCGATCCGTCTTCCGTGCCCTTGACCCCGTGTTTTAAATTCTCATTAATCCCCCCTTCTCTCACGCGGAGATCAGTCGGAGTTGATGATCCCCTACGATAATCACGAATACGAGAGAGATCGTGCGACAGAAACGAGCTCTCCTTTCTCGCGCTGATTCGCAAATTCCGGAATTTCGACTCTCGCTTTGCGATGCATCTCGGGCTGAGGGCATGTTGAACTTTGAAATTGCATTGAACCGTCAGAATTTCTGTGTCAGTCCGCCCTTCTTCGTCGAGATCTTTCTTGCTCATCGCCGACTGGAAAGCGAGATGCCGCGTGGCTTGATTCACAGCAGGATTTGCTCCATCACGAAGAACAGACAGACAGAGATAGACAGAGAGAGGGAGAGAGAGAGAGAGAGGAAGAAAGGAATGGACGCAAGACGCGAGGCAGCAGAGAGAAATCGGTACGCCGAGACAATCAAGAGGAGAACGCTGACACGATTACGCGATACGCGTCTAATAAATGAAGGACTGAGAAGAGAAAGAGAGGGAGAGAGAGAGAGAGAGAGAGAGAGAGAGAGGGAGCCGATGCTCCGCTTTCGACCGACGCAGCGGAGGCGGCGATGGGGTAAGAAGGGAATGGTTAAGGCTGCCGGGATTAGACGGGGGAGCGAAGGGGGAGGCGGATCTGGGTGAAGAGCGGAATAGAATAAGATCGATGCCGGTAAATCGAAGCGACAACGGTGCGACAAAGCCGGCGAATAAATCTCGCGATTCGCGCTCGCTCTCTTCGGGGATCGGATGGAATCGAAGGGCCCGGCGCCCTTCCTGCGCGCCAGAGTGATCCGTGACGCTCGATCTCGAATTTGAATGGCCGGAATGTCTTGGAGATTCCCGCGAACGAACCGGCAGACATGGTGGAAGACGGGGGGCGAAGGGGAAGGGAAGGGGAAGGGACCCTGCCCCGGCGAGGGCGGAAACGCGTGTTTTTTATCGGCACTTGCCGCCAAGCGGAAAATGGAGGAGCAGCTCTCGGACAGCAGAGTAGACCTCGGCATTACGAAATGAAGGCCTGACCGTAAAAAGTGGAGCGCAAGACTTTTTGGGCGAGGTCCAAGTTCCACCGTTGGATCTCGCCGCGGGGGTGGGAGGGAATAAATTCGCCGGGGAAGAGAGAGAGAGAGAGAGAGAGAGGGAGAGAGGGAGAGAGAGGAAGTCGTCGTCGGACGGGAGGACGGACGCCGCGAGGACGACGCCGAGTCTCGACTCTCCTCCGAGGTTTCCCCAAAGTTGGAAAATAATTGATGACGCGTTGCGAGGTGGAATTCGAAATCAGGCCGGATTAAAAGATCAGAGATAGCGCCCGTGCTTTTCTATTTTGGCGAATTTGCGGCGACGCGGAGCTACGCGCGCGCGCGCGCGCGCGCGAGAGAGAGAGAGAGAGAGAGAGAGAGAGAGAGAGAGAGAGAGGAAGAGGGAGAAGAAGATAAGGGAGGGAATAATTTAACGAGAGGAGTATCATCGGCTCGGGGAGCTTACTAATGTAAGCGATAAGAACAGTTTAAACGAATTCAATGAAGCCGCTACGTCTCTCCACCGTGAATTTAATGCCGGGCGGAGCGGAGAATAAGAAAGAGGGAAAAAGAGCGAGCGAGAGAGAGAGAGAGAGAGAGGAGGAGGAGGGAAACCTGCCGAAGAAAGAAATGAATTAAGGGACTCAAAGCGAGGAGGAAGATCAAAAGAGCCCGTGATCTCGCCGCGTATCGCGCGCGCCGTTCGCAACTCTCATTCGCGTGAGCGTGCGACAGAGAGAGAGAAAGAAAGGGAGAGGAAGCGGTATGCAGAGGCGGAGAACAGCACGGACAATGAGTTAATTTGTCCGACAGCCGTTCCTGAAGGGAGGAATAATTTTTTCGGCCAACACGCCGCTCCTGCTCCTCGTGTCGCTCGTTAAATGTTTTCTCGCTGTTGCCGCACTGCCGGCTCCCTCGCAGTGGGAAATTTTCCGCAAAATTCCGGAAGCGTCCGCAGCCCGAATGGAAAATTTTGAAAACTCTCCCCCTCTCTCTCTCTCTCTCTCTCTCTCTCTCTCTTCGCAAACAGGAAAACAGAGAATTAAGAGCCTGCAGAATCGTGCGCATCCGTCTTGCCGCTCGCAACAAACTCGTTGCCTTCGCGAGAACCTTTGTAGCAGGCACGCTGCCGCGCGCGGATTAAACACCTTCCGACATTCTGCTCAGTCAGTCCAACAGAGAGAGAGAGAGAGAGAGAGAGAGAGAGAGAGAGAGAGAGAGAGAGAGAGAGAGAGAAAGAGATGGAACGCAGCGGGGAAAATTTCAAATTTCAAGCCGACGAAATTTCACGCCCGCGAGATTTTCAACGGGATCGCGACGTCGCTCCCTCCCTCCCGTCCACCCGCCTCACCGTTGTGAGCTATTCTCGGGAATTCGGTGGCGACGTTTGCACGCTCCGGCTCGTCGACGTGTCTCCGGAGGGTGCAGTCAGGTAGACAGAGACGGGTATAGTCCTGCCGAATCACTCGACCGTGAGTCAACCGCGCGCGAAGAACACTTGAGCAGAAACGTCGGAATTCCGCCGTGCGGAAATTTTTTCCGGGCCCGCCGTTTAATCCGCGAGGGGAGAATAAGGGACGGGAAGGAAAGCCGGCGGGGCTGGTTTAAAGAGGACGTCGCCACCGAAGAGAGAGAGAGACAGAGAGAGAGAGAGAGAGAGAGAGAGAGAGAGAGAGAGAGAGAGAGAGAGAGAGAGAGAGAGAAGGAAAACGAGGGGGATACACGAAATGCGAGCGAGTCTGCAGTCGAGCTCGCTGTCGCTAATCTCACGACATCTTTCTTTCCCCTTCGAAGCGTCTTGCTGGTTGCTCGCGCGATTCGTTACCTGGGAACTTGCTCTTCCGCATCGACGACAGCGAGAGGAACACGTTTTCCGCGCAGTGCCGCGGAAGGCGCGGGCAAAGAAGCCCGGAAGCCGGACCATGCCGGGCTCTTCGATTCCTCTCGCCGGTTGAGATTCGCGGCTCTGTCATCCCCGACAGATCTGGGGAAGAAGGGGGAAAATAAGCGGGGAAATTAAAGGGGAATTTCCGAGAAATTCGCGAATCACGGAGGCGAGCGAGTCGAAGCGAAGCGCGGGGAAGCGAGAGCTCGAGGGATCTTGGGGCACCCTTTTCGCGACCCTTCGCGACAAGCGGAGACAAAGCGGGACAGAGAGAGAGAGAGAGAGAGAGAGAGAGAGAGAGGGGGGGGGGAAGGGAGTCTCTGAGAATGCGCGAAGGCTGCTGCGAGAGGAGAAATCGTCGCGGCCCGTTATCTAGATAGGCCAGCGTTCCGCGTGGCGGATGGAGGGAAGCGGGCGCGGGAAGGCGGAAGTGACGGCAGGAGGGAGGACGAGGGGAGATAAAGTCGCTGTATTAAGATCGGCTATCTAAATGAACGGTCGTTCCGGTCCAGCGGCGGTTTATCCGCAGCGCGACGGGCCCTTTCCTCTTCCTAAATGCTTTAACGGCCATCCCCGGCGGTCGTTGATTCAAGTTTCCGAGCGCGCTTCCGGTCGAATCCGACGCGCTACGAGCCATCGATCGGCGCCTCGGGCAATTAACGCAATTCGCATTTAATTCTTCAGCCGTGGCGGAGGGTAATCCGCGGACGCGCGATGCTCATTAGCGTTCTCCGGCGCGGGAGATCCGCGCCGACGCGTCGGCAGCGAGCAATTACGCGCTCGTGTCCGCAGCAAAACGTTAAACGCGGAAGTAATCGCATCGAGGAGCGCTCGATCCGCAGCCGCGGATCCCTTCTCGGCTGCGAGCAGCGGCCGCTCGCGGAATCGCAGAGACGCGTTGCGGAGGAGGACGCTCCCGAAGAGCGCAGTCGCTCGTTATTTGAAATTGAAATATCGAGAGTGCTCCGAAGAAGCGGCTTAATTGAATTTAGATGTATTCCGCGACGAAAATACCGTATCGTCGGGTCGCGACAATCGGCCGGCCATTAAATCCGGCCGGGCTCCGACTTTAATTTCGCCGCGCGCACGCGGAAGCGGCCGCTTTTACCGCGGTCGCGTCGAATAATTTGGCGGACGCACGTTGACGGATATGCAGCGGATTGGCAGGGACGCCGAGCAAATAGAATCTGCCGTGACGAAATTAATTACTTTTTTCGCCCCCTCGCCCCGTCCTGTTTTCTGTCCTTTGGCGCCCCTCCCTCTCTCTCTCTCTCTCTCTCTCGTGGCGTTCTCTCGGTTGGGACGATCGGCGGGCAAGTTAAACGTTGTCGTAATCGGAGCGTGTCCGCCTCCGGCTTGTTGTTCCGCTTCCGGCGGAATTAAGGGCGAGCCTTTGTCTCGCTCTCGATCGACGCTCGATTGGTGTTTGCTGAGAAAATCGAGCCCGGCGAGGAGGGCTCGACGGCGCGATTCAACGGATCGGCGTTAAGGGGAGAGTCGATTGCGACTTTTCCTCCGATCGTCAATCGATTATTATTCATCCAGGCGATCCCTTCTTCGGGATTGCCAGCGCTGGCAGCGGTGTCCTTCCTCGTTCGTCGAAGGTTCATATCCCTCGGGCTTACGTGGAAATCTGCCGATCATCTCGCGACGATCGTTGCCGATAACGCGTTCGCGATCGAGCCATATCGCTGCTCTCTCTCTCTCTCTCTCTCTCTCTCGCTCGCTCTCTTCTTGCATCGCAGCGCGTCATCGTCGCGAGGAAACACGTCCACGTGTGCGTATCTGCTTGTGTACATGTATGTGCAGCAGCGGGAGGAAGGAAAATTCGCGAGGCGGTTTTCTCGCACTGTCGGCGAGGAGCAAGAGAGAGAACGAGGTTGGCGACGTGGGTTGGCGGTCTTTTCTCGCAGAAAGGACCGAGCGAGCTATGAAATACGACTCAGCCGTTCTACAACGCCAACCGCCGCCGCGAAACGTTTCTGAAGGCGTCGGCAGCCACCTAATGCGGATACAATGGTCGACAGTTGTTGTCGGCGCTTCTTGCGCGTCGCTTTTTTCGCCACGTGCCGCCAGCTGCGTTCCTTCGCCGTCGCGAAGGCGGCGAAAAATATCCGCGACGAGCCTCTCGCGGCTTCAAGCCTCTCCTCTTGGCAACTCGGCTTACGGCAAAACGGCTAATTAGTCGGCGAGGGGAGCTCTCGATCGCTCGAGCCTGCTCGAGCTCGATCAATTAACGTCGCACGCTCGCGATCGGCCCGATCGTGGAACGATCCAGCGCGTCCTTTGAACTCTGCCTAATCGCCGGATTCGCGGCGAGATGACGCTCTCGCGTAAGCCCGTCTTGATAGAAAGACGATCACGATAACGAATACTAATAAATAAAAATCTCGCGTCTGGAAGGCGCGGCGGCGCGGAGGGGGAGGTATCCGAGTCACGCAAGGAGGCTATAAGTGGAACGTATGAAAGCATTAAGGTTATCCCGGACTAAAGCCGCCGACGTCATTAGGATCCGCCGAATGGCGGTCCAGGATCCGCGGATTCTGTATCGTTGCCGCTGCCGTTTCGGCGAAGCCGCCACGTTTCATCCCTCGCAGTCGTTTTGTCGATACGGGCGCCCCGCGTGCCTGCAGATCGCCTGATTATGCCCTCCCCCCCCCCCCCCCCCCCCCCGGAAAATCATCAGCGAACTTTCTCGGCCATCCCCGGCGATGTTCGTGCTCGCCTCTCACCCTTGCCCTTGGAACTTGGCGCGAGCGTGGCCGGCAAAGTAATTATGTAGCCGGCGAAGCGCCCGACACTCGGC
This sequence comes from Eciton burchellii, assembly GCA_020341155.1. Lineage (NCBI taxonomy): Eukaryota > Metazoa > Arthropoda > Insecta > Hymenoptera > Formicidae > Eciton > Eciton burchellii. The sequence goes on along the minus strand of JAHMML010000029.1, from coordinate 130,550 downwards.
TGAAAGCACGTGACGAACTGGGCGCTCGCACTTCCGCCTCGAGGCGGTGAAATTGCGGGCGAATCTACTGGACAATCACTTCCGCTCCAATCGCTCGCCCCCCGTCGTCGTCAGCGGGACGGATTCGCGCGAGTCACCGGAAGTCTCGTCGTCAGCTTGAGATCGTCGGACCCGAATGAATTCCAGTCTCGCGAGACCGGAATCTGCACGGTTTGTGCCCCCTTCCCTTCCAACTTGCGTCGCGATACGAACGCGCAACGGTCGTCCTTGGAGTCGTCCTTGATCGCTCGCGATCGCGGGGATCGTCGGGGAGAAGAGAGATGGGAGTACCGTGACCCACGTGCGCATCCGCGAACGGAAGGGCGAACGCTAATGTCGCTTCCGTATCGGCCCGAGGGATCTCTCTCTCTCTCTCTCTCTCTCTCTTATCTCAGCATGGAGAACGCCGTTCGACTTGGATCCGACATATTTCCGACCGTTTGAATTCCACGCGGATCGAGGTGGAGGGGGAGGAGCGGCGCGGCGGGTTCCTCTATCTGCCATCTAATTGCGAAATGCGAATCCGCAGACCGCGCAAACACCCGCATGCGTCTCTTTAAACCACCCTCCCTCCCTCCCGCAGATGTTCCGGCGGATCGGCGTTATTGCGATCGAAGCCGCCACCGCGTTGCCCGCATCCGAGCACGGGGGTGGAATATTAACGTATCAGGCGACGTAATCGTTCAGGGGGAGGCGGGGATGCCCGTCGCGCGTCTCCGCTTCCGAAAACGCGCCGTTTCGCAATATCCGGCAGAATGCGCGACATTCAGAACGCGCCTCCATCTCAGGAAGGCTGCTTTATCTCGCCTCGCGGCCGACTTTGACGTGGGGCATCGACCTGGTGGCTCCAGGATTTCCTCGGAGACGATCCTAGACAGTCGCGAGCTCGGCGAGGGCCGCTTATTCGGCGGGACCGATCCCGTCAGGGGAAAGAGGGGAAAGGAGAAGCGCCGGGCGAGAATCGTCCGCCGTTCGCCGGATCGGCATCCTCTCGCGGTACCGGGGCCCGGCGAAACCGCGGGTGAGGGGGAGGGGGAGTGATCGTTCGCGACCCGCGGCCTTTCTCCTCGCCGCCGTCCTTCCCCTGCCGTCTCTCCCCGCCGGGCGAACAAGCGGCGTCGGTGGCACGCCGTCGTACACACGGTGTTTTATGACCCCCCATCCCCCCCCCCCCCCCCCCCCCCCCCGCCCCTCTCATCCCCGGCGTAAAAACACGCGCGATCGCCGACGGTTAGCGCCAGGACGTCGCTACTGAACACTCCTGCACTTTATTCCCTCGCTCTTTCGTTCTCTGTCCCTCGGACTTCTCTTCTGTTTCCCTCGGTGTCGCCGTTTCTCCTGGATTTTATACGACCGCCATCCACATCGACGCACCCTCCCGCGCGCGCCTCCTTCCCTTTTTACTGCCGGACAATGCACAGTTCCGCCCCAGCCCGGAGAGGAACGAGTGGAGCGAGTGGAGCGGGCTCTTGGACGCTCGCGAGTCGCGCGCGACGAGGGTGGCTTCGTTTACATTCCAGACTGCCGCTCGTCCCGACTCGGGGCGCGCTCGAGGGTTGTTCCGAGTGATCGAGGGCAGGCGTGTTGCCCGTTACACGTGCAACGTGGGAGTAGCGGCATTAATATACGGAAACTTTATGAATATCGGCTCGCTTGTTATCCCTTTGTGGTATCCGCGCGTGCGGATGCTTTCCCCCACGAGGAATTTTCCTCCAAACCACCATCGCTATCGCTGTCGATAGCGATAGTGAACCGTCTTTGATCTCGCCGCCGACAGATCTCGCGCGAGTCGCGCGTGTTTCCGTTTGGCCGAATCCCTCTCGCGGAAGCTCGCTCGGTCGGACGACCGGTCGATCGATTCGTCGGTCGATCGGTTCGTCGGTCGGACAGATGAAGCGAAAGTCGCACGTGTGTGAGTCACGCGCTCCTCGAACTCGAAATCAAGTCGCGACTTGATCGATGTCTAGAGCAGAATCAAGAGAGAGAGAGAGAGAGAGAGAGAGAGAGTACTCGCGGGGGTCAGAGCGAGGGGAGGCGCGAAATGGTCTCGGTAGAAATTCAATCTCCAATCTGAAGGTTTTAATGACGAAAAGTAAATTGTGCCGGGTGGCAGTTCAACCCATTCCAACGCACACACGCGCACGCTGCAGATTAATTTTTATTTATTTCCCGGTCCGTTGTTCCGCCTGGTCGTTCTCTGGCCGGCGTTTCCGCTGGCGGACAGAACCGCAGTCTTCCCGTAAATATCGCCGGCATTTACGTACGTACATTCGCGCAAACTGCAGTTTGGCAAACGTCCACTTCTAAATTCGAATTTACGTGCCATCGCGGTAAAGCCCTGCCCCCAACATTATTTTAAATCACCGTCTATCGCCGTATTATATCGATCGGGCGCGCGCGCTTCCCTTTGAAGCATCGAGCGCGCGCGCGCGCGTGCGCGTAAACAATGTAACAAATTAAATTCGCATTACACGTGTAGCGAGCTTTGCGCCGGTCGCTCTTCGGCCGCGCGTAAAATTATAGCTTCCCGAGTACCTTCTGTACCTCATGTCTGTTTCATAGCGATTATTACATCTTGAATGGGGTTCCCGCACGGTTGGCTTATGCATACTTTATGGCCGTTGCAATTATAATAATCATAATTACCCGCGATATCCACAAGTATTCATGCGTGTCCCCGAGAGGTTTGAAACGATAACAAGCCTCTCAATTTCACTTCCTGCTCTATTGTTCCGTCTCCCTCCCTCCCTCTCTCTCTCTCTCTCTCTCTCTCTCTCTCTCTCTCTCTCTCTCTCTCTCTCTCTCTCTCTCTGGTACATTGCTATTACGCTTTTTTGGCGAGGGAAATATTATTTTAGAAACAGTCGCGGAATTAGAGAATGGATATCGGGCTATAGAGTTAAGCTGAAACGATACTTTGTGTAACAACGGCCCGCAGGTGTCCGTTGGGCAATTTTAATCGACGATCGGACACGGCGCGCAAACGGTCTACACGCTAACGATCGTTCCCTATCCTCGGATAGGGTATTTTACGCGATCGCAAATACGATTCCCTACAAATACAAATATTCTGCGCTTCCGCAAATATGCTAACAAGCGCCCGCGCGCGCCCATTGTGCGCTTACGATCGGCCGCTTTGTAAATGTCCCGCCTATTTACGCGTCGCCGTGATTTGCCGCGCCGTACAATTCGTTTGCGATTCATTCTCACGAGCATCGGAGGATACGCGCCAGCGAAGGATACGCAGGTCCGCGTTTTCCGTCCGTGCGAAACGGAAAGGGCGGCAAGGCGTCAGAGAAGGACGAGCGTACGCGGTCTCGCTGCCGCACGTCGGTCGATCTTTCCGCGCGGTGCAATTTCGGGAAAACTGTTATCCGCGGACGACCTTTATCTTTAACGGCGAACTCTCTTCCGTTGGAATAAACGTGCGGGAAAATCCGCGGCCTGAAAAATCTGCGCCGCGATGCGCAGAACGCGCCTGAATGCCACCGCTTTCGAAGAATCGTTCGATTTGTCCTCACATGACGGATGAATCGCCCCATTCTGTCGTAAATCGTCGTAAATCGTCGTAAATATCGCCGACCGATCGATCGATCGGCACTTACACTTTACTCTACTCCGATACGAGCGCGAATCGCGTCGGTGAAAAAAGTGGCGCGGCCGTTCGCATTGGAATGCGTCGCGTCGCATCGAGGGATGCTCCAAGTAGGAAGATAAGCCACCGCTTTTCGCCCTCGTCCCGGACGCGGGATTAATCCCGACTTAAAGGATGTCGAGTAAAAGAACTCGCCGCGAAACGTAAATTACATCCAGGAGAGCTCGAACGATGTGGCGATGTGTCGATACTGTTGAGGCGCGGTTCTCTTAACGTCCTCGAAGAGCCCGACGATTCTCGGCTGCTCCATATTCATGCTTCTCAAGTACTTTGCCTCTTCCGGCGAGACCTTTTTTACTGGCGCCGCAGTCTTTGTGACTGGAAGAATAATCGGGACGCGTAACGTAAAGCAGCTCCTCTGCTCTTAAACGTGTGTCCCTTCGCCGGTAACTTAATCACGACGATTACGTAATGACGATTTTCTAATCAATCATTATTTAGCGTGCACGTTTCTCCATTTGCGTTTGTACACAAAGCGGAGTCTCATCTCGACCCCGATGCCGCAAGTTCGCGCTCAATCTTTCGATTCGACCAGCGTCATCCCTCCGCCGCAAAGCGCGCGCAGGAGAGCGCAACGTAAGATCTCCCTCTTTCTCTTTCTCTCTCTCTCTTTCTGGCGAACCCATTCCATCGGCAGCGGCGGCGGCGGCGGCGGCGGCGGCGGCGGCTATGAGTTATGGTCGATAATTATTTGAAGCCTCGGAACAAAGGAGGGTCGTATCTCGCGGCGGCGGGATTAGAACGGAGGGAAGCATGTAAGCCGCGTAAATGATAACGGCGAGGCATCGCGCGGAGCAGCGGCACGATAAGACTTAATTGCGGCCTTGTTGTTCTTCCTCTCGATCTGCCCCTCGTCCGGTTGCTCTCCTCCCGGTTTGTTCTTTCCCAGCCTGACGGATCTCTCTCTCTCTCTCTCTCTCTCTCTCTCTCTCTCTCTCTCTCTCTCTCTCTCTCTCTCTCTCTCTCTCTCTCTCTCTCTCTGCCGGCCTTCCGCTGCGCAACGATCTTGTACGTCTTCGAGGGATATTCGTTTTCCCCGAGCGTAACCCCGGGTCGACCCCGCTTCGCTCCTCTCCCCCCCTCCCCCTCCCCCTTCGGCGAAACTCAATAAAATACGGGGGAACGTTATTCGCTCGCCGGATAAAGTTTGGTCCCGCGCGCGCGCGATGTTGCGATCCCGCAGTGCGATCGGCGGGGCTCTCGCGGCCAACGCGGGAAACCGGAAGACGCGGGAACGCCGACGCGAAGGAGCGGAAGGAGGCGGCGAAATCGCTTTAACGTCCATCGCGCGCAATCAAGCACCGCCGAGGAATTAACCGAGCGCAAGCGGTCGGCAAACCGCGCCGGTCAGTCCTCGAGAACTCGCTCCTCCGCACGAGCGAACGCCGCGGATAATCTCTTTCTCTCTCTCTCTCTCTCTCTCTCTCTCTCTCTCTGTCTCGTTTGCCGGCGAGAAAGAGAGAGAGAGAGAGGGAGAGGGAGAACTCTCGTTCGTTGTCGCGCGCATTATCGCGCGTCGCGGCGCCCTTACGGTAAAATTAAATCGCGACGCCCGGCCTAGCGCGCTGGCCGCGCGCGAAAACGTTCCAACCGCTTTAAAACGGCCGGCGCCGCCGTCCGCTTTATTCCATTTTGCGCAACGTCCGCGCTGCGTCCGTGGGACAATGGCACGGAGAAACCGGATCCCATTGTAACCCACCCCCTCTCGCGGCATCGCTTCCCTTCCCTTGCCGAGCCACCCGCGCGCGGCTTCCAATTTAAAATTAATTGCAAAACTCGCGGAGAGCGCGAGGAGCTTCCTGTTCTCCTCTGATTTATGGCCGCGTCCCCCCCCCCCGTCAAACATTCCCCTCCTCCCTTCCCTTCCCCTCCTCCTCCTCCTCCTCCTCGTTGTTCGTGTTGCCGCAGCCACTTTCGAGGGAACGGAGGAGAAGCGGCGGTGACGGAGAGGACACCTCGCCGGCGCGAGATCTACGGAATCGGGATCTGCTAAATGTTCGATGAACAGCCCGCTCTCGCAAGCGGGGACTTTCAATGCGCGCGACTGTGTAAACGGCGGTCGGACGAGCGCGGGGGGAGGGGGTGAGGACGACGTCGAGGGTCGCCCGATTGAAAATCGGGCTCGGGAGAGAGAGAGAGAGAGAGAGAGCTCCTCTCGGCAGCGCGCGAGATCTTCAATTCCGACGCGTCGGTCGCGTCTCCCGGGAGCGTCCTTTCCCATCCCTCCCCCCCCCTCTCTCTCTCTCTCTCTTTTATTTTTTCAACATTGCAACCGGATCGCGGACGCGGACGCAGTCGTCAGCGTCATATAAATCCTCGCCCGTTTACTCGCGCGCGCGCGCGCCACTGCCGAAACGCGATTACGCGAATGATCGACGCGACGCGGGAAATCATCGCTCGCGATCCCGTCAATTCGGTCGGAGGCTTTCCCGTTCCGCTTGGAAAAGCAGAAAAGCGAAACTGCCGTACGAGGAAACGGAAAGGTCAGCTCGCTCGGACGAGAAGCGCACGAGATGACGTGGCTGTATCGCCGCGGACAAACGACGTCGATACGAAGGGCGGCGAAGGGCGGTGCGGGAAGCGGGAGGGAAGGGAGGATGAGAGGACCCCGATATCGGGGGCATGTTTGGGCATGTTTGGCTTTATAAAAACGCCAATGAAATCCGATTATTTACGGCTGGAATCGGCGACTTGCACCTGCGCGTGACGTTTTCCCGGCGCAGGATGCGACTCTTTGCAAACACCGTATCGGCATCGAATTAAGTTACTGCGGCCGCGTTCCCGATTTATGTTTTGTTTTTTCTTTTTTCTTTTTTTTTTTCCTTTCCTTTTCTCTGGCTTCTTTTTCTCGTGAATAGCGTGGAATCACCACGTAACGTCGAGGTTCTCGTCGATCGCACAGATCTCGATGCGACCGACGACTGGGACGCGGACGCGAATTTTTTGACAGTTCCCGCGGGTCCCTCCTGCGAGTTTTGTTGCCGCCGCGACGCCCCGGAAATTGCGCGAGGGAAAAGCGAGCGAGAGAGAGAGAGAGAGAGAGAGAGAGAGAGAGAGAGAGAGAGAGAGAGAGATGCTCGCGCTTCTGCCCGCCTCGTCGGGATTCGGAGAACTCGCCGGGCCGATCCGCAGGCAGGATGCGTCATTGCTATAGCGCGAACACGAGTCTTGTTGCTTTAATTAAGGTCGAGGTCACCTCGCTGTTGGCAGGGATGACTCGAACGAGGGATTTCAGATTCAGAGTTTGTAAATTGTCGTCGGAATGCCGGCCGAAGCGCCCGCCGCAGTCCGTGAGATCGAAAGAACTCGCACTCGAGAGGCACTCATTCGCGCACGCGCGATAAGCGCGGCAGCATTGACATCTATCATAATGACATTATTAATGCATTATTTACCTTTACTTTTATTGATATTAAATTTATATGAGAAGGGCGGAGAGACTTGAATAGTTTAAATTTAAAGTATTTCTTACGGATTCGGATTCGGACGATTGTCCTCTGGTAAGATTCTCGAACGTTCTCGATACGGAGGACTCCTGGATACGAGGCACGTAAATACAAACATCAGCCGAAGACTAAGGCCCAGGAATGTTGTTGTCGTTTGTTTTTTTGTAGTGCGGCAAGAAACGGATGCCTAGTTTACTTGGGACGCAAAGCGTTGCAAGAGAGTCAGTTGCGAGATATCCGAGGCAACGGTCGCTTTTGTTAGAGCAGCGATCAAAAATATTATAACTGTTCATTTGATTTCATTAAAGAAGATAAAAAGGTAGATGGTTATCTATGACTTTTATCTTTACTCGTCACGCTATCCAGAATCGGCACAAATAAATATTTAAACAGCGTGGAGCGAATTTCTATCGAAGGCGCTCTAACAGTATTAATTTGTGGAGTTAGTGATACTTGGTTATAAATGTTAAGTTATTTCAAAGATATTACAAAGATATGTATGTTTAATTTAATAGTTATGGGGTTTGTAATATTTACAGTTTCAAGATTTATTTTGCATTTTATAGAATTAACGGTTATAATTGAATGGGTGGTTTTTAGGGTTAATTCATTAATGATAGAGGTGTTTATTATGCTTGATTGGCTTTCCTCTTTATTTATGGGGCTAGTATTAATGATTACGTCAATAGTTGTGAAAAGCGATTATCGCGGCAGACGGCTGTAGCGGGAGGCGGGAATTAACGGGCCGGGAGTTACCTTTTAACGTTTGCGTTTGCCCGCAAGGAGAATCGCTGCGCGTCGCGCCGCAAAACGCGAGCAGCGACCAAGTTGGGATGCGCAATGATCAAATTAAATGACAGAGCGCGTGACGGAGGGCCGTGCCGGGGGGAAGTTTGGCGATTTCGCGGCAACTTTTTAACGTTGGCAACTTTGGAGCCGCGGAGCGGGAAACGCGCCAGCGAAACACGAATCTCGCGTCGTCCATCGCGCCGAATCTCATCAATCGTACTCGCTCGTGCGCGCGCGTATGCGCACACGACTGAAAGCAGCGAGATTTATTTTTATCGCGGGCCCTTTCATCGCGAGGAGGCTGCTCCCGCACCCCTGGCGAGATGTGAAAATTAATTCGGCTTCTTCACGTTTCTCATCTTCCGATGCCTCTCGCGAAACGTAAGATAAACGTAAACGGCTTTTGTTTTTTGTTTTTTCTTTTTTTACCCCATTTGTACTTCAGCCTCGCTACCAATGGTTTCGCGAGACGTTTTTGAATCTTTGTATTTCTCTATCCAGATTTGTTATGCTCGTTGTTGTTGTTCTGGATGGTTTTATGGAGTTGGCGTTTGCCCCGCAGGAAAATCCCTACCGCTGCTTTCCCAGGAAGGTTGCCGCATTGCCGTATTTCTGTTTTTTACAGTCCTTCAACATCTGAGATGAGATGTCCGGTGTAGGCACCCTATGCGCTCGCGTCCGCCTGCCAGCCAGCCTTGTTGACCGGCAGTCCAACTCGAGCGTCTTTGGGTAGTGTTGGATTTTAACCAACTAGAAACTTGCTTTTCAGAAAAATAGTATTGTAGCATACTTTGAACTTCCTTGGATGGATGTTGTATTTTCTATTTGCTAGTGTTGGGATCTCATTGAATTGTACCCTCGCTTTCTCCAAGGATGTGTTGATGTGTTTGGAGAAGTTGAGTTTCTGATCCAAAATGATCTAGATACCTTGTGTCTTCTTTTACTGGAAGGRTGGTTGTYCCCAGCTTTATTATTGGCTTTCTTTTTAATGTTTTTCCAAAAAAAAAAAACGGCTTCGCGAGCCTGCACTGCTTCGTTGCGTTTTTAGGACACGAGCTTAGGGCGCGCTCCGCGCGATACGCTCAAGCGACACGCCGTATCGAGTCTGAAGGGATTTTCGCAAATTGGATGTTACGCCGGCCGCGAATGCGCGATTGAGGATTACGAGGGACCGATAGCAGCTGATCGATACGTAATCGGAAATATCCGGCCGCGCTTCGCTCGCCGCTTCAGTTTCGCTCGTAATCTCGACGCAACGATGAACTTGTCGTTACACGCTCGACTTGGCTACTTTGTTCACGCGGCTAATGTCCATTAGTCGATCAATCGCCCGTGCCGCCGTGCCGATAATTAGCCCCCTGCATCGGCCGCGATCATGATCACGATCATGAACCGGCGACATAAAACTCGGCGCGGGCTCGCTCGGGCGAGCGACTATCGTCCAATCGCTCCGATCGATCCAGCAGCAGGGAATCTGCTGCCTGCAGATAATAGAAAGAGAGAGAGAGAGAGAGAGAGAGAGAGAGAGAGAGAGAGATGTTGAATTCTCGTTGCAGTGATTTCTTTATCAGTGATTTTATATCTTATATATCGATAATCGATCGTCATCAGCGATCGGCGCAGGTTGATCGCTTCCAGGATGGACGCAACGTTCACGTCTCGCTCGCCTTGCTGCGCGAGATTCCAGACAGAATGCTATCCAAGAGAAGAACGAGACGGCTCTAAAAGTTTATCATGCTTGCTGCTTCCTTCGATCTCGCTTGCATCTCTCTCTCTCTCTCTCTCTCTCTCTCTCTCTCTATGGATCTGTCTATCCCTTGTTGAAATAAGGGACCCACTAGCCAGTCACTGGCCGATCGATCCAGCGCTAAACTCACTCGGAAGAGGAGTCGCACCGAACGCTCTACCCTCTTCCCCTCTCTTTCCGTTTCCGTCATCTTCGCGCGGGCCTTTAGTTATCACGAAACGCTGATGCCACGATTAATAGCGAGCCATCCCCTTGGAGTCTGTCTCGCGTCGCGGAAATCTGCTGATCCCGGCGACTCCTCTATCCTGCCTTCTCCTTCTCTCTCTCCTCTCTCTCTCTCTCTCTCTCTCTCTCTCTCTCTCTCTCTCTCTCTCTCTCGCTCTCTTACTCTCTCCCCCTCTCGCTCTCCCGAGGCGATTTAGATCGATTACACGGGACAGACGGGACGTTCCGAATTCACCCGCGCGATTTCGACGTTAGGATGCACAGATCGAGATCGCGACAAGTTCTCTCTCGTTAATCAAACGATGCAGCGGACAGCTTCCGTCCGATCGGTGCTCTCCTGTCCTTCTCCCTCGAGGGGAATTTTTATCCGTTGCGCCTCGACAGGAAACGGAAGCGTCGGCTATTTCAGCAGTCCGTGATGTTCGCGCACGGTCGCGCCGCTAATAGTAATCGACACCTCATAAATTCGCTCGCTCCCCGGAATTATCCGGCGCAGCTAGCTAGCGATCCCCGTTATTCGAGGTGGGGTGCGGAAAAAATTTCGCGGAATCATAAATCCGCAGCGAGAACTTTCAGCTCGCCCGGGACATGGTCGGCGCGCGCGTAATCCCTCGCTGAACGAGCTGACATTTTACAACGTATCGCAGACAGGTCATTATTATTCCGTATCGAGTGCGCGCGATAGACATTGCCTATTGCCGTTCTCGCTACAGCGGGAACCCGCTCGCGATTCACTCGTCTCACTGACTCGCCGTGGATCGGCAATAAAATGGAAGATGCAGCCAGAGAGAGAGAGAGAGAGAGAGAGAAAGAGAGAGAGAACGAGAGCCGCGGGAGAAAGCACGAAGTGCCTAACTCCGATACGCGTCCATAAACGCGTTTATCGTCAGGCAGCATACACGGTTGGCGTACACGCCGCGAGTCATTAATATTCAGGAGACACTAGATCAGATTTTATTCACACTCAGCCGTCATAAAGCCCAGGATTGATGTCCTCCGCGCGGATACCGGCGCGACGCCGCTTGCATCGGCAGCCTGTCTACTTACGACACTGTAATGGTGGGCTTAAAAATTTTACTACCCGCCACCCTTTAGTGCATGCCGCATTCCCGCGAGTTGAAATCGAGTATTGATTTTTATACGCGCCGGGAGAGATCGAGATAAATGCGTGCAACGTCAATTTACAGCGACGTCTTTGTCTTAGCTGGCGAGGTCGTCGGGCAGGACGAATCGCGGATGGCGGAACGGAAGAAGGGCATGGATCGTGATTCCACGTGCCGAAAGCAGATTTCAATCCGCGATTGCAGCCTGGATCAGCTTTGACAACTGATGACACGATGACACGATCGCGAGCAAGAATCCGTGTTGTCGTGGTTTACGATACTTCGTAAACGTCTTCTAAGCTCCGTCATGCTTGCGGGCTAGATAGATTTTAGCCAATGATCCGCGATCTTGGGTCGGCGAAGGGCCGATGAGCGAATCGCGAGTCGCGATTGAAGTAAAAATCGCCAGTTTTCCTTCCGAAAATGGGATAATAGCGCGAGGGGAGAAAATGTCGACAGGAGGCACGAAATAAGCAGCGCCAGACGCCGCGAGCTCGCAATGCCATCGGCGGCAGATTCAATTTAAGATAGCCGCGAACTCTGGACTCCGTGAATGCACCCTACTATATTAGAGTTCATACAAGTTTACCGTATGGCACAGTACATCCCCGGTGCGACGCGCTGCGGCGGCAGCCGGCTTGAATTATGTCGCCGCAACGTTAACCACCCCCGCGATATCCAGCAAATTTATAATTTCTCCTAAATGGACGGATGGCGCTAAACGGCGATCAAAGCTGCCTGCGGGACGTGATTTCTCAAACTCCCTCCGCCACCCTCTCGCATACTTTGCGTAAAATTTGCGCCGTCTCCCTTCTCGATCGCAAGTGTCTTTCTCTCGTAATCATCTCGCTCCTCTCGATCTAATTCTGTTTCGGACGAACGGACGAACGAAATCTGGCGAATTCCAGAACGTGAACGTCTACGAACAGAACGCAAAACGGAAAAGAGACAATTTAGCCGTGACAAACGCACGATCTAGACAACAGTTTACGCAGATACGTAAATGTCGCGCGCGTTAAGAATGAAGATTCTCGAAGAGGGGAGATGCCGATATCGTTTCGCAATTATCTGTTCTTGCACGTTGACGTGGGGGAGGAGCGAAGAGGAGCCGGCTGACAAGATTAATAGCGGCTGCTTCTTGTAAACGTTAAATCCTCCGCTTGGCCGTACGCAGCCGTGGCCCATTTCGAATTCTCGGATTGATCAGAGTTTTAAGCTCCCCTTCTCCCCTTGGCTATCTGCTTTTGGGAGGCAGCATCTCTCGATGCGAGCACCTCTTAGGCGAGAGATGCTCGGCCGCTGACCCTCATCGATGCTCGGCGAGATCGGATCTCGCTTATTTAATCGAAATTGAGATCGCGGTTTAGTAGCCGCGCGCGCGCACGATCCTTGTTGCCAAACGCGTCGTGGGGAGATTGCGGAAAACTGCGGGGCGTGGAGCGGTAGGAACGCTCTTCAAGGATCACGTTCAGGTTGCTCGTAGAGCGAAGCGCATCCGGCCGGTCTCGGATTGCGTGATTCAAGTTGAATTACGTGTACACGCGCGAAAGAATCGCGTTTACGAGAACGCGCGTGCTCTTAGCTAATTGATCCCGAGGAGATTCACGCGATCGCGATGCGCAATGGGCGATCTAGTCAGATAAGGATGAGACGAGACGGGGAGAAGGGCGAGGGAGGAGACGGAGAATGGCGAATCGTAAGGAGGGTTGCTTCGTGCAAGAATGCGACGCGGGCGAGGAGCTTTCCTCCTCTCGAGCCTCCGCTTCTCGCACGCTCGAGCGATCGTGCGGAAAATCGGGCGCAGCAATATAGGCCAGAGACAGAGACAGAGACAGAGCGAAGACGGCGTCCTCGCTCGCGAGTATCCAATTCGGGTATACACCTCCCTCTTCCGGCTGCGGAGCAGCCATTAAAGACAAACCTGCCTCTGATCGAGTCGATCGGGGGGCTCATCGAGCCTTTCAGGATTCGGGGAATCCCCCTTCCGCCAAATACGCGGCTAGAGGATAGAGGTGGGTTTGCATAGGATTGCCGCTGATCTAAAATTCGAAAAGGGCGCCCGCGAAGCGGACGATGACAGATCAATACGCGGCGCTCTCTTTCCTTGGCCTCTCCGCCGCCCTTTCTCCGGCGTTCACTCCGAATTCGCCGCACTCCTCCGCCCGGCTATAATGGAGCCGCGGCCGTATAAGCGGCCGCTTGCTTCGCCCAAGGCGGGCGGTTTGATCCTTTTATATGATAATTGCAACGTATTTGCCGCGGGCCGCGTGTATATAAACCAACGGGGCTTTATTGCGAGCGGCGAAGCGCCGGTATTGTGTCCGTTTTGGCGCGAGCTCGACGGATTCGACGCGCGAGATCTCCCACCGGCTTTCATCCCTTAGCTCGAACCCTCTTCTCCTTCCTCTCTCTCTCTCTCTCTCTCTCTCTCTCTCTCTCTCTCTCTCTCTCTCTCTCTCTCTCTCTCTCTCTCAGCGTGCAGCCGGCAGATTTGCCGAATCGAATTCAAAGGGACGACAGCGCTTTCGCGTGCCTCGAATGATACGAATCGCGCGCGTTATGCTCTCTCGACGGCCGTATATCGACAGGGGGACTCATTAGAATTCCGATAGGCCGATCCAATAAGCCGCGCGTAGCCCGCGCGGTCATTACGATCCTTGGCCCTTTAACTGTCGCTAACGTACGCTGCACCGCGCGTGGCGCGAGCTGCATGCTTGAAATGCGCTGCGTTCGCCCGTCTTCGGGCAAACGGGGCCGATTGCCGTAATTTCCGCGCGCGGAAATCTCTCTCTAAATCACAATCGTGTATTAATGGCTCAAGGGTTCGAAGGACGCGAGAGGATCCGATGTGGCGTCGATCGTGGATCGTTGCGAGCGGCGCGAACCGCCCCGGCCCGGGCGGCGCGTTTAATCTGTCCGCGGCGTCGTTTTAGCAGCGCGGCTCGCGAGCGGGCGCACTAAATATTCATGCGATGTCATCCGACGGGGAGCTTAGCGCCCCGAGGATTCTAAGCAATCTCGAAGAGAAGATTATGCCTCCGCGAACAGGAGGAGCAGCGAGCGTAGGTGGAGCGCGGCCTCGCTCGATGAGCAAGCGATGAGCGGGATGGAAGCGGAGGACGTGCCGGGGAGGGGAAACGCGCGGGAAAAAGTGAAACTAATTTTCCTTCGGGCCTGAGTCTTCCTCCTCCTCTCTGTCTCTCCCTCGCCGCCGCCGCCGGCGGACCCTGCCGTCTCTTACGACCGTCCTGCTCCTCCCCTCTACCCCTCCGTACTCCCTTTTGCCTTTGGAAAGTTTCCTCTGCTTACCTAGCGGGAAGTTAGTATCCCTGCTACGTTAATCCCGCAAATAGATGACTTTACGAAATGGTACCGGCGCGGGCCGGACGGCGGGGATGTCTGGAATCCGGGCGTATTCCACGGTAAAAAGGATAAGCTCCCTACCCTCTCTCTCTCTCTCTCTCTCTCTCTCTCTCTCTCTCTCTCTCTCTCTCTCTCTCTGTCTGTTTGTCCCTCGGCAGAGGAGATACCTTTCCACCGGTCCTTTTCGCCTATGGCACATGGCGGTAGGCTGACGCGTTCGAGCATTATCTTGCTCTTTCGCTCCGAAAGCGAAATCTCTTTCATTCCTCCTCTCTCTCTCTCTCTCTCTCTCTCTCTCTCTCTCTATTTTTATTCCTTCTCTTTCTGTTTTGCCCCTTTGCCCCTACGCGTCTGTTGGCGGGTAACCTCGGGATTGGGAATACCGCGCGATCGTAACGCGAACCGGCTGGATGATAATCGAGTACCGCGAGCTGGAGGATCGATCGCGCCTCCTCGCGCGGCTGAGAGTGCGAACGAGAGTGCAATCTCTCTCTCTCTCTCTCTCTCTCTCTCTCTCTCTCTCTCTCTCTTCGAGATTTCGATTTCGGCGAGTCAGTCGGCCGACAGTCGAGACCGTTGGAGATTCTGCAAGAATCCGGGCGATCTCCGCGATCGCGCTTCGCGCCGATCATCGCCGTGATGTGCGCTGCACCTGCGCCGTGTCGCGCTCTCCTCCTCGTTCGCGTTAAGGTTTTTGAATCGTTTGGTTTTTGGAAAGCTAAACAACTTATAGCGAGGCTTATCTCGAGTCACAAAGGTAAGGGAATCAGCCAAAACAGAGAAAGATTCGCTTGCAACCAAAGACAAAGGATCAGTGTCTTCAGGGTCTTGCGAGAAGCCAGAGGCAACTGAGTCATTTTCCATTGCGATGGAAAGAAGCCTGTTCTCAGTATGGCGTTAAACAATTGAATAAGATAAATTACTCCCAATTCAGGTAGTTCCCCTTCAAGGTTCGACCGGTTATTAGGTTATACCCTAGAGTTTTTAAATGGCTTTTTCGTCTTCAGGGCTTACTTCTCTGGTATTAGGAGACTTTGACGTGATGTTGCGCAAATGTGTCTGCTTTCTCCCGGTCAGTTCTTGTCCAGTAACCGTCTTGTAATAAATGGAGAAATTTGTTACGTTTGTTTCAGTTTTTTAATAACCTTCCGCAAAGTGTAATCAGACGTTTCAGAGAGACCGAGGTTGCGCAACTGCATTTGTATTCTTCTTTCCTTACTTGGCAATTCTCTAAAATCCTTAATGGCTTTGTTTAACTCTATTATCCAAGATCTATAGTATCGCCATTGTTTTCACCAGATTATGTTTTTTACATTTGTCACTTAGTTGGAGCAACTATCCAAATATTGTAACCGTTAACTCGTTCGACTCGTTTAGAGGACGTTGTTCTGTTTTCTACGACTCTCATCTTTACCGAAGCGGCAATAGATAAATATATAAACAGTGTTGCGCGAAAGATCGAAAGATCGCGCGTTAACGGTTCGCGAGGCCGCGCGTTTCAGCGTTTCAGGCGCACCGAACGCACGTGGCATGCCTGCCGGAGTGACGCGCAAGGAAACCGACAATGAGCGAGGTTCCCTTCGCGCCGCGGACTTTGCAACCCTCCCCGCCGCAGGCGGGGGAGAGGAGCGGCCAAATTATGGTGGAAAGGGCGGCTCGCTGGCAAGAGCGGTTAAGCAGCCTGACAGTTAAATCTAAACTATTCCCGCGCGTCGCGTCATCATGCAAGCCCGTCTCTGATCTACGGCGAGCTTCCCCCTCCCTCCCTCCCTCTCACCCTCCCTCTCTGCCCCCTTTGTCCAATTTACATGCAATTGCAGCGATGTTCATTAAGCTGGTGGTGCGGCTCCGCGCGCGTGATTCGATCACGAGACCGACGAGAGCGAAAGAAGCGGAAGAAGCTCGCGGATTTCCGGCCGGCGCGTCTCGAGGCGCGTCCGATTCGCCGGCGATCGAGATTGAATCGCGGCTAATAAAGGGCTAATTAAACCCGCCGACGAGGACAGCTCGAAAGTTTTAATCAAACGAGACGCGCCGGCCTTATCGCTGCCGCTGTTTGCGTTCCGCGATGTCGCGAGGGAGATTAAATGCAGACGCGCCGCAGAGAGAGAGAGAGAGAGAGAGAGAGAGAGAGAGAGAGAGAGAGAGAGAGAGCGTGCGCTCGCGCGGAATTACGCTATAAATTATATATCATTTCCGCGTATACGTCCGTGCATTCGTAACCGCTATAAATCAAGGGAGCGCCTGGCAACCGGCGCGCGCATGTACGTTATGCTTTCAACTCGCATCCGGTGGAACGCGAACAGTCGCGAGACCGCCGACGAACGTCTTTCTGGCGAGCCGCCTTCGTGCGCCGATCCTCCAACAAATCTCGGATTAATTGGAGAACGGAGAACCAAGAGAGAGAGAGAGAGAGAGAGAGAGAGAGAGGGAGCGCGATCCCGCGCTCGTCCAATTCGTCGCAGCGATCTTCGTGTTTGCGATGACGTTATCGGCGATACCGAATGTATCGAGCGGCGGCGAGCCGTTTCCACGGTCGTTCCGCGAGATGTTTTACGCATACGTACGTACTTCCGCTTTATGTATCCGGCGACGTAAGCACCGCGGCGTCTACTCGCCTCGCGCGCGTACTCAATCTGTCAGGCAGCCCGATATCTCGGGCGGCCCCGAACACATTTGCATTAGCGGGATTGTAAAGCAGATGCAAATACGTCGGTATTGGCGCGCTTCCGTCGAAGAGCGAGGCGTATAAAATATTTAACGCCCCGCTCCGCGAGAGACGCTGCCAGACAATGCAGCGATGATACACCACGCGTCCCTCGTAAATAGCGCGCTTCTTTATGTACTTTCTCGCCGAACCATGGGGGCGGTCGGTGCCTTTAAAGGAGAAAGAGGAAGGGAGGGAGTGGGCTTATCGCGGTCGAGAGTGGAATCGCGAAATTGGGGAACAACGCGATCCATCCTCCCCCCCCCCCCCCCCTTCCAAAGAGCGACATTCTCGCGGTTCGTTCGATGTTCCAGGCAACGCGTCGACGAATTCACACACGAATATCTCGATGCGACGAGCAACGATTCTCAGCAAGGTTCATTCCTCGCTCGGCGAGCGCTTCCGGAATCCCACGGTCTCTGTCTCTGCCTTTCCTCGCATTTCCGCGGCGCGACATTAAAGAGATCTCTCCGCAGGGATCTCCCCCGTCTTGCCTCAATATCAGCACTTAATCTTGAATCCTCCGCTTCTCATCTCCGTACGCGCACGTCCAATCCTGCGATCCTGCGATCGAGCGAGTCGGACGAAATCCCGAAACTACGGTCGTTCGATGCGTCCGATCAGAGGTCGAAGAGTCGCGAGAATCGAGTCGCGCGCTTTAATAAACCCGAGCGCGAATAGAAATTCCCGAGGTGGATTTCGCAAAGGAACATCGGTGCGCTCGATTTTCCGTCGACGGCGCTTTCCCTCCTTCGGCGCCTCGGGAATATTTACGTAGAACGGGTCGAGCGGTTTATCGACACTTTTATTTGACGACCCATCGCGCGGGTCATCGGAGAGCGTTGTCGGGGAGAACGGAACGGAGAGACGATATTCAAATTCCGCACGAAGGCACGCGCGCGCGCGCGCGCACCTCGACGTCGCTCGGAAATAAAGAGAAATCCGCCCCGCAGAAGCGGGGCAAATCCGCTTCGCGTCCACTCGATCGCCCCGGATTACATCCAGCTCAGACGCGCGTCTTCTTGCGGCCTCGTGAACTCGCGATCGTAGATCGCGCGAGGGACGTAGCCCTTTAACGAGCCGTAAAAGGGCAGCCCGAGGCCTGAAACGCGCTGCGAGGCGACCAGGAAGGGAGAAGGACCCTCCGCGAGCGTGAAAATCACCCCGCTGCGACGTCGTTTTCGCCCCAGTCATCAAGAGGGACGTTTACCTTGGCCGAATGCTCTCCGAGGGAACCCTCGGAGGCGTTAATAGGCCAGGAAGGTAAGAGAGAGAGAGAGAGAGAGAGAGAGAGAGAGAGAGAGAGAGATTCCGCGGAATCGCGGAATCGCGGCCGGCGCGGCTCCGCTTTTTTTCGCGAAAGTTGAGAAAAATGCGCGCGTGCAAAGTCCGCATGCATATTTTACGCTCTCGTCGGCGACTCGCGCATGCGGGACGGTGGGGCGGCTTGGAGCTCTGCCTTCCGCCATAATTGTAAATTATTTCGATGCATTTGTCGGTTGCCGCGAGATCCGCGCCGGCTGGCTAACGGAGTTGGATTTCCACGATTCGAGCGGCGGAATGGCCGTGACGCTGATGTATTATCGCACCTTAGGTCGCACTCCTAAGGCATTCCCGCTTCGCGTGTCGGGCGGAGATCAAACCGCCCTGCCCGCTGAATGCCCCTGGAATCTTTTTACTCCATTTAGATTGGAGATTTTCGCACGGCCGCAGCGTCGAAGCGGAGGCAGCCTCCGTTTGTCTCGACGAAAGAAAGATCTGGGAGAGGGTGGAATCGCGACGCGCGGCGTAACTTGACGTTTCGCGGAGTAATCGCGATTGCTTTTACGTGAAGAGGAGGAGAAACGGAGGAGAGCGAGGGCAAGTTTGTCATGAGCTTTTGGGCCGATGAGCGCGTGATTCTTCGCCGATTCACCGATCGGCAACTGGTGAACTTTGGCATCTTCGCCGACCAGCCCGAGGATGATGCCCTTTGAAGAACGGAAAGTCGCCAGGTCGCGCGTCGCTCCGTGTCACGGTGCTTGCCGCGATTAGGAGGAAGGGAAAGTTGTTCGAGCGTTGTTTCTAGTTTCGGAATGAGATGACGCGTTCCTCGCTAAAATCGAGCAAGGGAGAGCGCCCTTAATAGCGTGATTAATGGCGGCTCAAAGCGCACGCGACTGCGATTGCAAAGAGCGGCCGGTTGTCGGTTATTAAATCACAATGACGATTCGCGGGACCATTTATCATATAATGAACAATGCATTCATTCATTCGAGCATCATGACGCATTAATGACATCGATGATACCGCGCACGTTATTATCAATCCGTAATTTGCCGCGTGTTTGCGCAGACGCGTGAAGCTCCATCGCCAAACTTTCATTGAAGGCGACTGCGGCGAAGGCGGCGCGTGACTGACTCGCTGACCTTTCACCTTGTGCCGATGGAGACGTAAACGCGTAGCTCCGCTATGCGGATTTCAGGAACGTCGGCACGTCGCGAATGTTCGCCATCAGTGCGGGATTGATAATCGCGTAGCTTACGTAGCTCTCCGGCTCGATCAATCAACGCGGATTAAATCCTTGTCAGCGAAACTCTTCGAGGCAGCTTGTGTAAATTTTAATCGATCGCGACCTCGTCGCGTCGGCGATGCTCGCATGGATCCGCATGGATCGTTAAATCAGTTGGCTCCCTCGCAGCGATTTCTACGTCTCGTAATGATAAAATCCTTGTTCCTCTTCTTCCTCCTCACCTTCTTGCAGGATCATGTCCCGCAGTTTCATCCAGTATGCCTCCTGTGACGTCGTCGTCCAATTTTTGCCTCCAAGGAGGCGTTCTGGAGGCCTTCCAGCTGGCCCGGTCGTGTTCGGTTCTCCACTTCTGCGATTTTTCTCGTCCATTCTGCTCACACGATCTCTTTGTGTTTCCCGACTCTGGCCCGTCCTATCTTGAATCTCGCAAATATCGCGGATGTCCCGTGCGAATTTTCCCCCGCACGGTGTTGCGATACATCTTGGAGTTGTCGTTTCTTCATTTGTTCTTGCTAATAACAATGAGATCCAATGATCCTCGCGCACGTACACGTTCACCGGCGTACTACGACGCTACCTCCGCCAACCGGAGGTCTCCATCAGGAACCATCAGGGATCGAGGGCTCTTCCCGCGGGTCGTTTGGGACGGGACGCGTTAATGCCGTGGCCTGGTTTCCATCGACGACGACGACGACGACGACGATGACGATGGCGGAAACTCGGCGCGGCAAGCGAGCGGGAATTCGACGTCCGAAATGGCCGGCGCGGAACGGAGATAGTTTGTTATAATTAGCGTCGCGGCGGAGATAATGTCCGCGTTCGAATGCTAATCCCGAAACGCCAAGCGCTACCATTCCGACTGAACTTTGGCCCCTTCGCGCTCGCGCGTTTCCGCTTTGTGACTCCGCCGGGACCATCGCGCGGATTTCAATGCTTCGAACACGCGCGAGCGTGACCCGGAAGCTCGAGCCGATTGCGGGGCGCCTCGGCAAGCCTCAAGCTCGAGCTCGTTCCGCAAAACGCTCCGCAGGTCACGGCGGAGAAACTTTTCCAAGCGCGCGCGTGAAGCTCTTCTCCGTCTTCCTCGCCGCGCCGCGGCGCGATTTGTCGCGGTCATAGGCGAAAGAGAGAGACCTAGAGAGAAGGAGAGGGAGGTAGAGCGAGAGAATGCGTGATAATATTAATCGAAAAGTCCCTAGCTGCAACTTGGGCCGCTGAATTCTCCGCCATGGCCTCTCCCGCCGTGGCATTCGCCTCTCGCGGGGTCGGATTCCCTGACCCTTATTTTAAAGTTCCCTCAGCCGGGGCTCGTCGCCGGGGATGACCTCGTCGAGGCAGCTGTACTCCTTCCCGCTCCCGCTCGATCATTTAAAAGTACAATTTGTCAATTTCTTCGACACAGCCGCCGGCACGTAACCCCGCGAGAACGAGTGATCGGCAGACGACCGGGAGTTGGGCTGGAGGGGGGAGGGGGAGGGGGCGCAAATTGCCGTATTTTCGAGTCGACCTGCCAATGAGCCGGGACGGACCGGCCGGGCAATTTTACTAATTAATGTTTACCGACGTCGTCGTAAAAAGTTCCGCCTCGCGCCCCCTTTTCGGCGCGATACGGTACTTCTTCCGCTCGCTGAATCCCGAAGACCGCCGTGAAACTTTCCTTCCTCCTTCTCCAGGCGTGATTAATGCCCCCGCCGGTGACGTCAAGATCGCCGCCGGCCGGTGACGTAAGATTTTTAGCCGGCCGAGTGAATTCCGGGGCTGATTTACGAGCTGCCCCCCTCGAGCGGCTTCCGAGCGGCTGTCGGTGGTTAATTACACTTAATCGCGGCGATAACCGATTCATCGATGCCGCTGTGATGATCGCGAGCAATCAGGATCGCTCGCGCGTTCTTCCCCTCGCCCTCTCCCGCCTCCGGACATCGCGCTGGCTGCACGAGCCGCGCGCTCGTGGCTCGCGTTTCTCATTGATTGCATTCTTTCGTACTTTGTGGCGACTATGAAGTTACCGACGACTCTGTGTACGTGCGCGAGCGCGCGCGCGCGCGCGCACGTGTGTGCCCGGCCGGAAACTCGGTCGTGGCGGCTGCTGCGCCGGAGCGACCGAGGGGTTGCTCGGGGATGGTCGGAAGTGAGAACGCTGGCGAGGAAATTTGTTCGACACGCGTGGCTGAAAAGCGCGAGTCAGAGCCCGAGGCGCAATCGGCACGGATCATCGCCGCGTGCGAAAGAGGAGGGTTGGAGGGTGGGAAGGAGGGTTTCGAAGGTTGCGGGGATCCCGTGAAAAGGCGTGGGATGAGTGGCGGACGGATTTCGTTCGGTTGAGTGTTTCTTTCCTTTTCCTCTCCCTGTCTCTTCCTCCTCTCTCTCTCTCTCTCTCTCTCTCTCTCTCTCTCTCTCTCTCTCTCTTTCTCTTTCTCGCTCGCGACGGTTATAATTGATAGCTCGCCTCGCCACGCGGTAGCGCAAGTTTCGGTAAATAAATATACGGAGAGGCGACGCTCTCGAGGGCGATTCTTGAAATCGGCAGCTTCCCATCGCGAGCGTTTCGCGCACGACAGAGCGGATGACCGCGAAATGGCTAACTCGGGAAGAATCTCACGCGAGAATCCTTCATTGACGCGGTCCGGGGATGGAAGCGATGGATTTGCCCCGTGATTTATCGAGGGAGAGGGATCGTTCTCGGTGTTCGGACAGAAAGGTGGACCATAAGAGGGACCTCGTCGGGATAAGGGCTTCGTTAAGGGAGGATATCGTTGGGTTAAATCGCGCGGGAGGCAGCCATTCGGTTAATTAAATCGCCGCGCTCTCGGCGGCGCGATGTCGGCGCCGCGCCGTAAAACTCGCGTTATCCCGCGCGCAACGAATTGCGAATTACAGCGCGCGCTCATTATAATTCATGGCGGATTCCCTAAGCGTGGCAGCCATATCTCGTCCGCCCGCTCGTGTGTATTCCCGCGCGCGGTTCTCCGCCGCCGCTCGTCCGCGCTCGCCGCGGATGTGCGGAAACATTGAAACCCTTTTACATTCCGCGCCCGCGGTAATCCGCCGCCGCGGTAAATTCTCGCGAGGGATCCTCAGCTTCGCGCGCGTCCTTGCCGCGCGTCGTCCTCGTCATCGGCGGCTCCTCCTTAAAATCCACCACGTCGCGAGCGCGAATCAACACGCGCGCGGGATCCAACTCCTCGCGGACAAATTCGTTCCACTCGTGCTCGCGGGATTAACGCGTCGCCAACCGATGTTGAGGAAGAAAACGAGAAGAAACAGAGGGAAGGAATGAAACGTGAAAGGGAGCCCCTAGCAAGGGAACGCTGATGGAAGAGAAAGCAAGAGAGAGAGAGAGAGAGAGAGAGAGAGATGAAGAGAGCAGCCGGCTGCTCTTTAGAGCAGCCCTCGTGATCCACACGCGATCGTCGACGGCTTTACGACGGCCCCCAGTGTAACTCCTTCTTCGTCTCGACAAGCACGACGACTCTCCTTGTCCTCGTGGTCCTCGTGCGTCCTAAGGGCGCCGCTCTCGTTGCCGGCAGGTGCACCGAAACGCTCGCAGGCGCGGCGAGTAAGTGTCGCATCTTGGTAACGACCGGTGCACACAAGTTCCGTCGATAGTCGAGCGAGGTCGTCCGGGAACGGAGCGGAGGAAGGTCAGTCCTTCCGGGGTTTGGGGGGGCGGGCCGGGGAGGGTTCGGAAGGGAGGCTCGTTGAAACGCGGGAGGAGGTGGCGGAGGACCAAGGGAGGACTGCGCACAATGTGCGCGCGCGCGCGCGCGCGCTCGGCCGATGCAGCTCGTGATGCAGCCACGGATGCTGCTCGCCGAGAGGTGTGCGAGAGCGGACGGGCGCACGCGTTCGATATCTCGCGACTGCAATCCCCGGAATTAGCAGAATGCGGAACGGCCTCCACGGACGATCGCGCTTTGACGCCATTCCCGTTACGAGATCGAGCCTCCCCTCTCGCCCTCTTCTCGCCCGTGTCTCGCGTCTCTCCCTCCCTCTCCCTCTCTCTCTCTCTCTCTCTCTCTCTCTCTCTCTCTCTCTCTCTCTCTCTCTCTCTCGGGGCTCTCTCTGCGAGGTTTCCGACGCATAATCGCGACTGAAGTGAATCCGAGCCGAGGCCCCGTGTACAACCTGTACAACAGGTTGCTATAAATCCCTCGCGGCGGGCACGTGACCGGCGACGCGATATTAATTCAATTCCGGCTGACGTGGGCGTCGCGATACGCGATACGCGCGTCGGCTGCAAAGAGACAAGTAGAAAGGGCGGAATTAATTTAATCGTCGTGACCATTTTAGAGAGAGAGAGAGAGAGAGAGAGAGAAAGAGAGAAAAGTGACACATTCCTCGGGAAGAAGCGAAGCGAACCACGAGTTCGACCTCGCGATCATCTCGCTGCGGCAGATTTGCGGACGATGAGAACACTCGAGGGCATTGGAGCTTGCCCCCTCCGCCATTGCGCCATCTTAAATATGGATGCTTAATTGTGCAGCGAGGAGTAGCCCATTGGGCCGCTCGGTGTGCGTCACACAACAGGTTGCCATAAATCATACATCCGGCCGACCTGTCCATTATGATCCCCGTCCATTGAAGCAGCGCTTACGTCAATGATCGGCCGTTGACGTAATAATTAGGGGATCAGAGAAATTGACGAGGTAACGTGAACTCGCCCAGCGAGTCGGAACTTGACCGCGCTCGTGCTTCGCCCTTGACGAACGTAGGATGTTCGTAGGATGGAGAGATGTACATTTGATGAAAAATGTACGACGCAAGGATCAGATGGAGAAAGTACAGGGCAAAGAACGGAGCGAGACTCGGACTGATTACCAGTCTGTCTGTCTGTCTGTCTGTCTGTCTGTCTGTTTCATCTCATCGACAAGCTTACGTTTTCGTTAATCGTGAGAAGGACCGACGAATGAAACCGCTTCTTGCCGCCGATCAAGATGGTTAATCTCGAGTAAAACAGTGGACGAAGAGACGCGAGACGCCAGTCGGCTAATCGCGATTGGATATGTTCGCCGTGAGACAATAATCGCCGGATTGTCTCGCGACCTTTCACGACCCTGTGAAAGGTCGATGCAGCGTGTCCTCGAGCCGAACGCATCGCAGATCGCGATAACATCTTCTCGGACGTTGGATCTTGGATCGTCTCGAATCATGTCCACCGATTCGGTAGAACGGCAGTAGATCTGCATATCCCCATAAACGATGGCCACGTAGGTCACTTCCGGGAGAGAAGAGGGGGTTCATCTTGGAAAAGCCGATTACTCGTTCGGGGCTACGAAATAAAGCGCCGGGAGTCGCACTCGTTCCATCCAGAGATTGGCAGGAATTAGTAAGAGGAGATGGGGGCAGGAGGGGGAAGAGAAAACGCCGACACGTTGTAAGGGTGGGCGTTTGTGGGCGACCAGGAAGTCGCCCGCGGCGGGAACTTTTCGCGCGAGGGCGCGAGTTAAGTTCGGCGCTTAACAGCGACTCGCCGTGATTTGTGAGGGGAGTGTCGCTTGAAATATCGACGATGCGGTCGCGGCATGATACAAATGGAACGGCAACGAGTTTCGTTTCCCGAGAAGCAACTGCGATCCATCACCGCGCCGCGGATCGCGGCCGCGAGCGCGTTATCGCGCCGGCGAAACTGGCAAAACGCGTCCGCGGGCTGCGCTTTGTCATAAGAGCATTAATGCGTCAAGAGCGCTGTCACGCTCGCGAGCTCCCGATCGCATTAATACCGGCGCCGTTCCGATGACGCGAATACCACGGGCTAGGCAGATTTGCTTAACTGGAATCTCCGGGGGGGAGATTACGTTAAGGGCCGACCATTTCCGCGAATCCCGGTGACTCGATAATCTTTTGCGCGAGCTCTCCCGCGATATCTCTCCCGAGGCTATGTGGAATCGATGTTTTCTTAATGAAAAATTCCGAGAAAGTTTAATCATGAAGATATTCAATGACGGAGATAAAGGGATTCCCCCTTTCTTCTCCCCCTTTTTACGAATGGACCCTGAGAGAGAGAGAGAGAGAGAGAGAGAGAGAGAGAGAGAGAGAGAGAGAGAGAGAGCTTGAACGGCCGACAGAACTTTGTTTCCACGAGTAATCTCGAATTTATTTCAGCTTAAATTCTACTCGAGTTTTTCTTACCGGAGAAATTCAATTCGGAAGTTGGAAAGTTGCGACAAACAACGGTCCCGCATAATACCGCCGATAGAGGGGGAGGGGGAGCGGAGGAAAAAGGGAGAGCAGGAAGAGATATCGAGTGCGAATCGCCCCGGAGGGGAGCCGGCCCCGGGATTCGGAGGGGGATGTTTTCGCGGCTGGCTCGCGTGACGTCGTAATACCGTAATCTTGCGGGAACGACGCGATCTCGTACCGAGTGGAGCAGGCTTGACGTGTCGGGATTATATCGAGAGAATACACGCTTGATTCTACTTTAATTAAATCCCGTTCACACGATCGATAATGCCAGCCCGCTGCCTAATAAAGGGGCGGTCGCCCGTGCGGAACGGCCAGCGGAGGCTGTCGCGGGACCTCATTAGACCCCGGGGTCAATCCTTGCCCTCAGTCAATCGCAGCATCTGGCACCGCCAGCCGGAAGCTGCGGCCAACGTCAACGCGACGACGTTAACGCGGCGCCGCTGATCGCATGCAGCGATTAGCGAAGCCTCGAGTCCGCGAGAGTTGGCGGTCGAGAGTGAACGGCCGCATCTATCGCGAACATCTCCGCTTCGGTTCGTTCGCGGATCCCCGCGAGGTACAATTCGCCGATCGAATATTTCGCCTCGACCTCGTCCTCGCTCCTGAAATTCCCGCCTTCCGGATTCCCCCCCGCCGTGGAGAAAGCGCGTGAAATTTCAGCGAAGCTGCCAGGCTTGACAGATAAATCAGGGAGATTGATTAACCGCGAATCGCGGGGACCAGTCCGCGCCCTTAAATCCGCTCTTAGTTCGGTCGCGGGGAGGGGGGGGAGAGGTATGCAGGAGCAGAAGGGTGAAGACTGCCGAAAGCGTGAGTGAAACGCACGGTCCGAAAGAGCAGAGCGGAGAGAGAGAGAGAGAGAGAGAAAGAGAGAGAGAGAAAGAGACCGCCGCAGGAACGGAGCGAGTCCGCGATGCTCCCCCAGCGCAAGGCGTATCGATCGTCGAA
Organism: Eciton burchellii; assembly: GCA_020341155.1. NCBI lineage: Eukaryota > Metazoa > Arthropoda > Insecta > Hymenoptera > Formicidae > Eciton > Eciton burchellii. Next base: position 103,833 of record JAHMML010000029.1, on the reverse strand, counting down.
CAAAGTCGTGGCTCAGACCTATTTCCTCTGTCGGGCCTGTTTGCCGATTGCCTATACGGCGTCCGCGATGGGGATTCTGGCGGCTGGCCAAGCTCATTTCAAACGGTCGCGTTACATCATGACTTTAGCGAATCAATGTTTCGTCGGTACATAATGCGACGATGCGCCCTCGTAGATTCCAGGACGTCCCGGGACGTTAAATCGCGAAAGGATCGGGACCCGGGATTCTCGTCCGGCGAAGGGAGAAGATCGCGGGACGACTCGCTGACTTCTGAACGAGTTGTCGGCGAACCTCGGACGGATCTTCGATCTTTATCAATCTTTATCAGCGATTTGCTTCACGATCAAGACACAGTGTAGAAAAGAAAAGATCAGGAGCAAACATCATAAACTCCACGCCGTTGAGGTGATATTTACTCGTGATAAAAGGAACAAGTGGAGCGTGTTCCTAAATTTCCCGCTTCTCTCTCTCTCTCTCTCTCTCTCTCTCTCGCTCTCTCGCTCTTTCTCTGGCTCATCCGCGTGAGTACGAATTTTTAATCTACTAATCGATTTATTAATCTCCACGAGCATCGCTTATCCGAAACTTCGCGGACCAGTCGGAAAAGTCCGATCGAAGATTGAGAGCTCATTAACGCGCTCGAGACGAGTAAGCGATCTACCTCGAAATCGGACTTGACTGTGCAAAGTTCACTCGAAAGCACGAAAGTATCGCGGGGATGGATGTTTTGAGATTCCGCAGATTATCTCGATTCCTGGGCGTATCGCGCGGCATATCTCGCGCGCCATCCGCTCGGCGGACCACGTCGCTCCTATAAAAGCGGAATAAAGATGAGAACAGGAAGTTCGCCGGATCGGATAGCGGCGGCAACACGGGATCGGCGTATCCGCCGATTGTTTGCTGTCGCGTAACTTTCGGCCGCGACGTCATCCGTTACCAGCTTCCTGTTTGCTGCTGCGTGTCGCTCGCGCGATTTTCGTAATCCGGACGTGAGAATTCCTAAATTCTGCCGATAGCGGCTTTCGCGCAACGGCAACTTCGCCGAGCGACAGAGAGAGAGAGAGAGAGAGAGAGAGGAGAACCGCCGAAGTGAATCGATAAGTGAATCGCAAAAATGTGCTACGAGGAGGACTCTCGGCAAACAAAGTTCGCTCGCGGAGCATTCGATCGATTTCTTCTCCGCAAACGCGCTGATTATTCATCCTGACTCTCCGAATCACCCTCGACAATGATTAAGAGTAACCGAAAGCATAGGAGTCATCCCTGCCTTGTTTGCACGAGCAAAGATGTCTGCCCTTTTCATCTGTCTATTCCATACATTATATCTAGAAGAGATCGTATGCAAAAACTGAGACATTTTGATGAACGAATTATTGCAAAAAATATAATCCCAATTGTACACCCAAGCTATTCGTCAGTTTGCTTCGATATCTCCAGCAAGGGACACGTGTATTCCTCCGATTACAAGGAGGAACTCTAATGACCTTTGCAGGGGAATATCAAATTACTTCTCCATTAAATACATCACGGATTGAACGAAAGAGTACGTTCGATGGATTCAAAAAAATTCTCAGGCTCCGCGAGCTCTCGGGAATCGCTGGTGAAGATTATCAGAGGAATGCCTCGAGATTTCCGAGAGGAAAAGAAAAGAAACGGGACGTCAGGATACGCGCGGTAACGCAACACCAAGTAAGGAATCTCGCAAGTGCTCGCACCTCGATGGGCAACCGCGACGGGCAACCTCGCGGTTCTTTCGTCCAAGACGTTCATCAATTTTTCAATTCCGCGTCAGATATCTCGCGGGGCTCTGTTTGCCAGTGTGCAACGGAAAGTGAATTTGCCGAGGAAAGCCACTTACGCGCTACGCGAAGTGGGCCTTCTTTAAGTCGACAAATGCGAAACGCGTCTTACGTGACGCGCGACATTGGTTGATTCTCAAGGGACCAGCTACCCGCCTCATTTTTACGATTCCATCCTCTCGCATGAGTTCCCCAGGTGATTCGACAGAGAACACGAACTGTAAACATTACGTATTCGCCAGATAGATATCACGAGATCGTCATGGCGATACGTGATACTCGTGCAAGATATTACAAGCGTAACCGAAAGAATCTGGAATCGACCTTATTTTCAGCAACAAAGATATTCTCTGTCGATCCATTCCATATATTTCATCTAGAAGAGATCGTACCCAAAAATTGAGACATTTCTGTGAATAAATCATTACGAAAGATATAATCCCAATTTGTACATTATAATTGTACATTAAGCTATTGGTCAGCTTACTTTTACATCTCCAACTCCAGCAGCTGAAGCCGGAGCGGAGACACGTTTACCGCTTGCGATTACAAGCTACTCCGATGACCTTTGCGCTTCCGTATGCTTAGCAGCCCATCTCTCGTCTCTGCGCGCGCGCTCCTCCTCCTCCAGAAGAGAAGATGTCCTCCGAATTGTCGGCGCAGCCGTAGCGTTCGGCATCGCGCGGGATTCCGTGAATCTCGCGCGCCGAACAGCGGGATTAAATTATACATTCACCGTGCATACAACGCATCAGAACCGTCCGCGACGCGGCGCGGCGCGGCGCGGCTTTGCCCGCGACACGCGCGTTTCTGGCCTGGCGTTCCTGTTTGTTTCCTTGATTTATGAAGCATGGCGGGGACACAAAACACAACGAGACTCTCACCCCCTCACGCCCCATGCGCGGCCCGTCCCTTTCTTTCTCTCTTCCTCCCCCTCCYCTCCATCCCTTCCCCCCCCCTCTTTCTCTCTCTCTCCCTTCCTCTGATCCTCTTGCTCGTGCCGACTGTCCTCGGGATGCCACAGCAAAATAGAACAACGCTGTGGTGACGTCACGTGTAACCACGCCTACGTTTTCTCTCTCGCTCTCTCTCCCTCTCTCTAGCAAAACTAACCCCCGGTTACCGTCAGCCTGCTACCCTCGCGCGCGGCTCGGTATAACGCGGCCAATTCACTTTGTGCAGTTTTATGCATATTCATTCGGCGTCGTAATAGCCCACGCCATTAATTCGTTGGCCGACCCCGCTGCCCGGCTACATGTAAATCCAATATGTCGGGGTCCGTGTAACCGCGATCGCATTCGCTCTCAGATGTTCCTTCGCCGAACGACGAAGAGCGAATACGTTCAACGGAGAGTTCGCGGCAGGCGAGTTCGAGTCAGCACAAATTGGTTGACAAATCATACACGTCAATCAACGAGGAGGTCTCTTTCGCAAGACGCATCTGAGTAAACAGTGACACAGATCGGGAGATCAAAGGACACTGTGTTGGCGCGCTTGAAGGCTCGGAAGCGGGAGAGAAGCGAGACTGATCAGCAAACGATCTTTCTCGCGCCCGTCATCCCGGATCCATTCGTCGCGGGACAGCAATGGCGAATCAGTAAGGAGTAGTACTGGAAAATCTAACGCGAAACAGCAAATCGATCTGGTCACGGAGCAGCTGGCCAGGAACAGAAGCAATCAGAAGTCAGGAGGAAGCTCGTACCGGGGAATGAGGTTCGCCCGTCAAGAGAGAAAGAGAGAAGCGCCGGGGCGCCGGGAATGAAGAAGAAGGGGATCCTGTTGGAGTGTCCGCGCTGGAAGGAGCCGGAAGGAGCATTCCGGGCGATTTCCATCGAAGGGGAGCGCGTCGCGGATGGCGCGCGCGGAACGGCACGCGGAAGGAGACGGATGAAGGAGGACAGAGGTCTGAAGAGGGAAAGGGACGAAATGAAGGGAGGTTAGGGAATGGCTTGGTTTAACTCGCGCTATTTGGAGTAATTGATAGTCAGGTGTGGGCCTGTGCACTCCCTCCTCCCATTGCGCCGTGTATATACATGCATAGTGGAAGAAGGAGAAAGGAAGAAGGAGAGAATGGGTTGCACGTAGATGCACCCTCAGACTTGATGCAATTTCCTCTCCCCTGAACAGAGAGAGAGAGAGAGAGAGAGAGAGAGAGAGAGGACTGCATTAGTGATAGCGAACTAGCTCCGCCGTCTCCGCTATCGACCATCAGAGAATTTCGTTTACGAACGCTGTCCCGGATGCCCGATTTTCTTTCGTGATTCCGTGCCGTGACCGGAAAAAAGAAGCCCCCTGAAATATTTATTGCCGACTGCAGAGCCGGCAGGCAAACGGGGGTGGTGAAGACCGAGGACCGGAAGAAGAGACACTGGGGTCGAGGTTCGCGAGGGGTCGATTCGATTTTCGCCGGCTAAAAGCGACGGTTCGCTTAATAGCGCGTCGTAACGACCCGGACGATACGAGAAAGATCATCTCGAAGGGAGGGAGAAGAGAAGGCAGGAGCGAGAGGGCGAAGAGTGTCAACCGAGACTGCTCGTGACTTGCTCGGGACTTTAGCGAGAGGAGGAAGTTCGGAAGATGCGAAAGGTAGACCCTCCGTATGAATAATACGAAAAATTTCCGGGCGACAGGAAGAAACGGTACCCCGTGGATCTACGAAACAATCCCGTGTAAGGAGGGGGTCGCTGTTAGCCCGAATAAGGGTAGGAGGACTTGGTCGTTGTTTTCCGAATTTCGCTCGGGAAAGCTCGCGATGCGACGGTCCTAACCTAATTCTAACGTCACGTTGACTTTCAAGCAACGGCGAGCGGAAACTCTTCCTCGCAGCGCGGATAACGCGAGAGGGGAAGTCCCGCTTGCTTCGCGCGCACGGAGAAGGCGAGGAGAAGATCAGCGAGTCGCCATCGTGCTCTCACAATTCGTCAAAGCGATCCGTTTGCATGAGATTTCCGGATCCTCGCGTTCTGGTTCGCGGATCTCTGGATCTCTCGACTTTGCAACCTCATGGGCATCTTCATGGGGATCCGACTTGACGTTGGATCGATGAAGTTGGCAGCCCTGCAGCTTCTCTAATTCCCCGAATCCCCAGACAGGCGAGTATCGCTTTTTCGCGATGATGAAGGGGCGTTCTCAATACTGCAACTGTATTCAAATTTCACTTCGCGAGAGCTTGCTCCTTTCGACTCCCTCTCTCCCTCTCTCCCTCTCTCTCTCTCTCTCTTACTCTCTCTTTCTCGCGCGCGCGCATTTTCCGCGCGGGCGATGCCGAGCGCATCGATTGTTCCCATTGCAGCAGGGTATTTGGCGATATTTTACGATCGCGCGAATGCATTAACAATTCAGTCGCGCCATTATGCAACTCGGCGATTATTCGCATTGAAATTAATTGTTAATGAAGCGGCCGTTAATCGCTCGCGAGCGCGAGCGCGAGTTTTCAACGTTTAACACGGAGGGTCGCGAGCGGAGAAGGATGAGGCGGATGAGAGGGATGATGAAAGTGGAAGGTAGAAAAAGGAGAAACGGCCCGCCGATAACGTAACGATATTATCCTCGACGAAGGACGATGATTACCAAAGCACAAAGAGATACGCGGCCGGTATATTCCGTGCAGCCGACAGCTCGTAACGAGACAAACTGCTCCTAATTCCGGGGCCCGGCCGCCATTGCGGGAGCGCGGCTGCCGCAGCGCGGCGGGTTGCCGGCGCTCGGCGTCGCCTGCGGATGCTGGATGCTGGTGGCGAGCGGCAAATTGGATTACGCCATATCGACACCCCTCGCTGCGAGATAACGAGGCCACGCGGGCGCGCGTAGGGAAACAAGCGCTCCTCGCGCGGGATCGTTTTCGGGATCGCGCCCTCGATCACGTCTCTCTCTCTCTCTCTCTCTCTCTCTCTCTCTCTCCCTCTCTCTCTCTCTCTCTCTCTCTCTCTCTCTCTCGGGCGATCGGGATGACATCCGTTCCGTGGAAACATCCGCGGAGGAGGGTCTGAATTTTTCATGAGCCGCTCCTAGAAGCGTACAGCTTCTTCCTCGCTCTTCCATTCTCCTTTTGGGAAAGCTCCGAGTAAGCCGGCTTCGGCAACCAGGCGGTTCTTGATGATCCCGGCGATGCGCTGCGATGGATCCTCGGAGCGCCCTGCGCGTAGAATTAAGCGACCGCTTTCTCGCAGCGATTCGCACCTCGTGACCTCTTCAGCTCGCCCGTATCGCCTGCAGGAGGATGACGCCTTCGCGAGCGCGCGATGAACGCGCGGGCTGAACCCGCGATTGATTATCGGCAGTGCAGAGCGAATAATTAGCCGCGAAGGTTATCGGATAACCCGTCGCTGAAATTCCTCTTGACAGCTCGAGGGCTAATATCGCGCGGAAGTATCTGGAAAATGCAAACGCGTCACCGTTCGCAGGTAGACGCGGGAGTATCCGCCGGTATTCTAATTGAATTTATTACCTAATTAGTGCCCATCCCCCGGGATTAATAGGCCGCGGATTTAATCCTGCGGCCTATATTAAAAGACCCTTCTCCCTCTCACCCCCCCTCTCTCTCTCTCTCTTTCTCTTTCTGTCCGTTTCGCTCAGCTCGCATGCGTTTTTCTTAGCAAGCATCTACCCTAAAGATAAATACAGCTCCACTCTCGCTCTCTCGACGACCGCTCTTTCATTTGCATTTATTGAGACAACTCGATGACAAATTCGCGCCGTCCCCGACGATAAATCCGTTTCAGCGCGAGGACCGGAGAGAGGGAATGATGGTACGCTCTCGCGGGGGAGGAGGGATCAAAGTTGGAAGCGGGAAGGAGCGCGGCTTTGAGAGCGATTACGTAAAGCCGAGGCACGCACGAGTCCTCGTCAGCCATAGGGATCGAGACGGTTAATCCCTTATCGAACGCGACGTCGATCCGTTGCGCGCGCATGCGCGCCGCGGGGATAAACGTAAGTATTTAATTAAAGTGAGAGACTTTGTGCCGTGCCGATTTTCATCGCAAGCAGTTATTCTTCGCGTGTTATCGCTATTAAATAATTCCATGTTGCATTCCTGCTTGCGGCGAGGTGTTATTTTCAATTTACGGCGGGAGGGAGAGAGAGAGAGAGAGCGGCTATTTATTAAATTCCACACGTTCACGAGGCCACTTTGCGAATACCGCGAGCGTGCGTTTCCAAGACGGAAAATGGGTCGGGCGTGTTCTCTCCGCGATTCAATCGGCGAGGCATACGCGGGACTTCTCGCGCACAATGCGCGAGGCGGACGCGGAGCGGTGCGCGTCTGCGGAATTAATCCGATTAAGATCGTTAATCAGATCTCCGCTGAAGAATTCGTCGTCGACAAAAGCGCAGGGTGATCCCCGGATCAGCTCGGCGGCCGGTGCGGTTATTAAACCGGCGGATTCCGCGCGGAAGCGGATTCCGCATGGACGGAAGTTTTCCAGGTGCGAACTGGAGCGCGAGCCGCGCGCTGCGAAATAAAATAATAGCTGAATTTCCAGCTGACGCATCGCGCGCCGCTATCTCGCGAGCCGTTCCCTCGTTCGTTGCGATATCTCGCACGCGATACTCATCTCGATCTACGCGGGAGCCATTAAACTATTCGTTACAGATTACTTAACCGGATTCATGCATCACCAGGCGCCGATTCCTCAAAGCGGATTCTCGCGGAATACGTTTCTCATCGACGCGGACGTCGAAATTTACGATTCGCGTCCTCTCTCCCGTCCGTCTCTCTCTTTCATCCGGACCTTTCGCGCCGGGATATCGGCCACGTCGGGAATTAAACCGCAAAACGCGGCCGGCAGAAGCGCGCACGCCGCTACGCGTGACGATCATCCCGATGCGCGGGATGAACGGAGGCGAACGGACAGACGAACAGAGAACAGGTTCTCGGTGACTCGGACTAAAAAATTTACGACGTGTAAAACAGGGACGCCCCTAATTCGGCAAATGGCGCGTTGCCGCCTCCTTCTACTTTCCATCTCCTCCCTCCCCGTTTCCTTCCCGGCCAAAGTGGCGGAAGGCCACTTGCGCGCGAATAAGTGGATAGTTCGTTCCGGCCGGTTGCCCGGTCCTACCGGTATCGGCCATCTGCCGATGATAACGGCTTTACGCTGGCTGGCGGGCGACGTTGAACGCTGATGTGGATTAGGGCCCGCGCCGAAGAGCCAGCCCCATGGCCAAAGTTCCGAAGCTTTATCGCGAGCGCGAGCGACGAAGCCAGTGTCCCTCGGTGACGCCGGGCCAACTTCATCGGACCTCGGAGTTCGTCGCCGGAACGAACTGATGAGTCGGAATTGATGATCGATGGAAAGCACTGGTCTCCATTTTCTCGTCCTTTCCTTTTTTCTGCTTTAAATTCGAACTGATGCGTCTCGTGCTTGCCGAGCGCCTCCTTCGAGGCGCGTTTCGATCCTCGTGGCTGACTCGGAAGTGGATATGGGAGGAGGGAGGAGGGATTAGAGCTGAGAGCGGAGATTGCAGAAATTATAATTCGATATCGTAACATGTAAACGAGTATATTGGACTTTATGGATACATAATGCATGATCCAGTATCGCCGGTCCCCTAGATCCTCCCATATTGCGCCGTGTTTACGTCTCCGTGTCCGGTGCAGACGTCGATGAATATTCATACGGTCGGTTTATACATACCTAATTTACCATTTTCCGTCCAAGTACCATTTAGCCCAGTCGATTCTATCCTCCGACGAAACCGATAGCCGATTCCTCCACTTTTGCCCTAGTCCCTCTTTCTCTCTCTGCTTTCTTCAAACGGATCGTGCATATCTTCCGGTTAACGTCGCTGAAATAACACCCGCTGCGTTCCGCATATGATAAATGGCGGACATACGGTAAGCTGATAGCGAGCAGCCTCGTCCCATTTGCCCTTATGCGAGGAGTGGGTGAGCTACACGAGTGCACGCGGCGTGTAAAATAGAAACGCCCCAATTCGGCGCGAACGTCCGCGTTCGCCTCGGCTGCTCACCATGCGGCTGGCTCGGCTTTACTGCCGCACTTCCGGCATCGTAACCGGAAAGTGGTCTGGAGGTCGCGCGGATAAGTGGACGCCTCGTAGCTTGACCGGATGTATCGGAACGAGCGAGCTGGATATTAAACGCGAGCCCCTCCTCCGCTCGTGGCTCGACCTGAAGCGCGCGCGGACATAACTTGGTCCTCCACGAGGAAGGCCTGCCGCGGCCTTGAGTTCGCCAAGTATTGAATCGACCGCGATCTAATAAGAATTCTAACGTGCGGTGGAAGCGGCTGTGATCGAGATGGCATCGCAGGCCGGACCGAGCGAGTCGAGGTCGATGATTCGATTGCGGGTCTGATCGCCAAGCGCTGGTCGCGATCCATATTCATCGCGAGGAGCAACCACTCGTTGACGAGGAAGCATCAATGCGATGCATCATACGATCGTGCAGTCTTAAACATCGGTCGCAAAAAAATTCAGATCAAGTTATCGTAGGGATCGGAATAATCTAGTTACATCGCATCTGCTGGGAGATATGGGTCGCGATTTTACGATCTCTGTCGTACACGATATTTGATCCACATACTCTTACACTCGTGATTGATTAAAGGTGTACGATAATGAGCGATCAATCGTTCTCGACCGCTTCGCGAAAACCCGACGTTTAAATCTCGTGTTCCGCGAATAATCGCGACTGTGTCGAGGAAGAATCGAGAGAGAGAAGCATCGATGCTTGCACAGTGATAACAAGACGGGTAACAAAAAGTTACCATTACTGTCAGTTCCGCCCAACTTTGGAAAGATACGTCAGCTTTTGCCATACGCGGCACGATATGCTAAGAATGTACAAAAGTCTCTTAAAATGACCCATAAAGGCTTAATATGATCGCTGATGGCCAAGCATGACCATTTGTGGCTAAGTTTGTCCCAAAATTGCCAGTTCTGACCAACTTTGTCGATATGTGTCAGGAGGCGTATCGTGTGTCGCTTCAGGTGCGATCTTCCTCGGCGCGTATTCGCGGCTGATGGTATTCCAATCGTGCGGCAACTCTGGATCGCTCGCGTGGCCACAATGCGATGGAAGGCATCAGACGCCTCCCTCAAACGCATCAAGATCGCAAATTCGCGACCCTGCGACCCCCCGTAATTTAGAAATCTTCCTGGCTCTTTTCGCGACAGATAAATCGCCACGTTAGACAAAGGCCAGCGTTTCTGTCCCTGTCGCTGTCTCTGTTTCTCTCTCTAATCTTGAGATGTCCCTGTTTCTATGTCTGTCCTTGTTTCTTTCTCCGACTCCCCGTCTCCGTCCTCTGTGCCTGATGCTGTCAGTATTGCGATGAAATTAACCGCATCCGCTAGCCACAAATTTCGTTAACCGAGCGAATGCTACTCCCAAAATGGGTCAGAAAAAACGACTCGCGCGCGCGCGCGATGCCGTTCATGAAAAAGTTTCGTCCGCGCGGCACAGTAAAATAGAGGTAATAATGTTATCACGGCGCTAACTTTAACGAAGTAATTACGGCGGCCATTTAAACACCGTTTGTTAACTGCGCTTGTTAAAAGAATGGGTCATCGCGTGAGCGACGCCTCTAACGATCGCGTGCTCGCATCGCGGAATCGTCCGCGGTTAAGGTCCCTTTCCAGGATAACGCCAGGTAGGTGTCGCCGCTTGTCACCTCGTCAGGAACGATCGCATTCGCACGACGCGGCCGTTTAACGTGCCCCCGCTGACATTCTGATATCTCCATGTCATTTGTCGTTTCCGCTATATCTGTTAACTGTAACGCGATGCAACGTGAACAGATGTATGCTTCGTGTTGAAAACAATGTTAACGCGCCTTCGATGATTCGCGTAATGCGCCGCTTGAATATTTATTTATTGCCAGTTCGAGAGAGTGTGTTCAGTTCGAGGATGAGAATCATCAGAAAACGAAACAACCTCCTTCAATCGTCAAACGAGTTAGCAGTTACAATATCTGGACGATACTCGCTTTAATCAAGTAACAAACGTGCGACCGTTACCTCTGGCTTCTCGCAGGACACGCTGAAAACGCTGTTTTACGCCGCTTGGTAACTGCCGAGCGATAGCGATCCTTCTTCGTTTCGGCAACAGTTGCGACCTAATCCCTTTGCTTCGTGACTCATATTCGATGTATGCTTGTTTACATCGAGAACTTTCCAAAAGCTAAAGATGACTCGTACGAAACCTCAACACCTCGCGATAATGATAATCGAAGAGATCACGATTCTTTAGCGCGCGTTACGCGCATCGCGCTTCGTAACTCTCGATCTCTCGCAAGAACGCACGCGTTGTTCGATCGTTATCATCGTGCATCTTCGTTGAACCTCGAAAGCGCCATGTCGAGCGTCTGGTTGCAATGTTAACACCGATGATCAGTGGAGATTAATGGAGATTCGCGCGTGAGACGACGAGACGGATGGGGGGGAGGAGGAGCGCGGGGTACGCGTAACTATCACTTTTTTTACGGCGGAAATTACGAGGCTCGTTACGGAAAGTAGCTGGCTTTGCATAAAGGCATAAAGCCAGGGCGTAAAGCCACGAGTGGCGGTGAGCGGGCGAGTGGTAAGTTGCATCCTCGTCTTTACGCGCCTCCGCAAGAAACGATCCCTCCGCCGCGTATCATTTCATAAAACCATAAGGTAAAGCTTGCGCTTCATATTTTTTTCCGTGGTCGCTGGCAGGTCTCGCGCAATGGGAGAGAGAGAGAGAGAGAGAGAGAGAGAGATCCGGGGGACGGGGGAAGGCGAGGAGTTTCGTATCTATGGTGAAGGAAGGAAAGGGAGGAAGCGGAGTCGGAGCCGCCGCGTTCGCCATCGACGGACGGATTTACGTTCCTGCTGGGCCAACGAAATTAATACATCAGCGCCGTGGGGGGATCCCCGCGTCCCTTCCGTTCTTCCTCGTCGACGCGATGACGCGACGTGCCTGACGTGGAAAAATGGATCGAGAGGGATGATCTCGAGCCGCGGAACTCGGCTCGTTTCGGCGCATCTCCGCTCGGCAACATTTTTATCTCGAGCCAGAACCTTGAACGCGCGATCCAGTAGCCGGATCGAGCTCGGATAAATCTGGCGATTCTTCCGAGAATTGCGATTTCAGGATTTAGTCCTTTAGTAAGAACCGGAATTCCCGTCTCGGATATCGAGCTACGAAAAACGCCCAACAAACTGATGGCACTGCAACTTGCATCTACGACGAGATGAAATATCCGGCGAGCTATTGCGCGGAAGAGTATTGCGTGCGGAGCTCGTAAAGATACTTTTGTATACATTCAGGTACATTCTGTTCACAGGAAGAGACGTAAGAGATGCTCTCAAAGTGTAACGTAATTTCTGTCTCTCTCTCTCTCTCTCTCTCTCTCTCTCTCTCTCTCTCTCTCTCTCTCTGTGTGTATCGCTGTCCCCTGTTTCCGGCTTTGTCTCTCTGTTTTTCCATCTTTCTTTTTTTCATGGGTCATTTTATGAGATGGCGAAAGCGATTCAACATCGCGACGACCGCGCGATCGTCCGAACAGCATCCGTCCAATTTGGAATTCCATGCTGCCGCAGCAGTTCCGCATTTTGCCACGTTTTGCGGCAAATCCTTTTATCATTCACGGAGGATGATCCGCGAGAGAAGAAGCAAAGAGGATATTACACGGGATCAGATCGTCGAGCTCGCGCGATCTCGTTGCCGGAAGCTCGCCAACATCGTGAGCGGAAGTAGCGGTGCGTTAAGCATACCCCCGAAGCATTAAATGATGTCGCGTCATCGATCGATGACGGAAACAACAAGACGAATCATGAAAAGCCCACCGACCGACCGATCGAATGATCGACAAGATCAAGGCAAGCGGCGTTTGACGACGCGCAGTCTCGGATTGCTGGATCTCTCTAATTCCGCGAGGACCGCGAGCTACTTGCGGAAGTACGCTGGGGATCCGCGGCGCGGAGCGTATGCGTGACCACGACGGTCAACATTGACGCAAGCCGCACGGCATACGTTACGGTGATTACGGCCGTAACAATAGCCCTGTCCGGGCCACATTAGCGGGGATCCCGTTACACGCACTCGGTCCGTGCGCGGGTCCGACGTCAGGCCGTCCTGTACACGAAGGGCGGGAGGACTAGCCCGGGGGTGGACTAGCCCGTATCAGGAACACGTAAGGTGCACGTAATTTATATCGGCGCGGACCCACCTGGGTCACGCCTCGCCTAACGTGTCACGTCGCCTAGCTATCTCTGCGCGATAAGCTATCGCTCCTCCACCCCTCGCTCTCTCTCTCTCTCTCTCTCTCTCTCTCTCTCTCTCTCTCTCTCTCTCTCTCTCTCTCTCTCTCTCTCTGTCTCGCGCGCGCGCTACGCCGAGATAGACCTGAGAACTGGATGCTGCGGCGGGATTAACGCGCGTACGTGAGCGCGAGCATCTCGAAGGCGCGCGCGGCGCGATCGAGCGGATCGGATCGGCGGTGATCGCGTTCGGTGCAACTGATCTGGCTGAATTTTATCGCGACAGCATCGACGTATGTATATCGTAATAATGGCGCTCGTTGCTCATGATGGCGCGATAGCGCAAGCATGCTGGCTGGCTGGCCGATACGTAATAACGGAGCGTATGAATATTCAGAGTATCCGCGCTGCGTCGTCCACTGCGCCGATTGATATACGGCTACGTATCTCTCTCTCTCTCTCTCTCTCTCTCTCTCTCTCTCTCTCTCTCTCTCTCTCTCTCTCTCTCTCTCTCTCTCTCT
>JAHMML010000029.1:75798-89915 GCA_020341155.1 Eciton burchellii | reverse complement strand
CTCTCTCTCTCTCTCTGTGTGTGTGTGTGTGTGTGTGTGTGTGTGTGTGTGTGTGTGTGTGTGTGTGTGTGTGTGTGTGTGTGTGTGTGTGTCTGCGCTGTGTATGGGGGTGCGGTGCATTCTGTCAGCGACGTGGTAACGAAAGTCGTTGTTTCCGCGTTCGTTTCCTTCGCAGTCGTTTGCCGCGAGAGAGCGGCCTGACGGCGACATACGAGAGCGTAACGTATAGCGTTATTATTCAGCGGGGAGATACGCTCAAATATCGCACCCCCTATTTTACAGCAGCCGGTAATGCCGCGTCACAAACGCCACTCGGAATAAATAAGCCCTGAAACGACACCGCGTAATCCGCCGCGGCGTTATCGCCGGCTTTCGGCTCGCATCCGAGTCGAGCTAAATCGCGTTAATGCGACACGATTGCGAGGTGAAAAAATGCACCACGCGCATCGATGGCCCGGCTATCGATATCGCTTCGAGAGGAGGAGGAAGACACTCGAATAGCGCGGCATCTCACCTCCGCTACTCGTTCTGTCTCTTTCCCGCATCCTCTTCTCTTTCTTTTTTTTGCTCCATTTCTACTTTAGTTTCGCTATGGTTTTGCGAGGCGTTTTTGAAACTTTCTCTATCTAGTGCTTCTCTATCTAGGTTTGTTATGCTCGTTGTTGTTGTTCTGGATCTGGATGGTTATGGAGTTGGCGTTTGCCTTGCAAGAAAACTGCCGCTGGTTTCCCAGGAAGGTTGCTATGTTGCGTTTCTGTCTTTACAGTCCTTCAACCTCTAAGATGTCCGATGTAGGCACCCTATGCGCTCGCGTTCGCCTGCCAGCCAGCCGTGTTGATCGGCAGTCCAACTCGAGCGCCTTTGAGTAATGTTGGACTTTAACCAACTAAAAACCTGCTCTTCATCGTGCGGATCTATTGCCCGCGTTTCTGGTTTTGGATTGATATTCTTCGTCCTTTAGTCTCTTTTTCATCTTCTTTATAAGAAGTTGGAATTCTTTGCATTTGTCTTTGTCTTGTAATATTTTTGTCAAATTTGGTTCTGTATCGTACAGATGTTTTTCAGAGTTCACTCTGTGTGCATGATTCCCAAAGATTTGGCATCCTCTTCTCTCGCGGCAAGACGGCTGTCGCGTTTAGATTCATTTTCGACCGTTAGTCGTCATTCTTTCTATCTTCCCGCGTTTTTCCCGCCGCGCCGATCTTGTCTGTCGTTAATCTTACGCCTTACGTGACCGAAATTACGTGTCACACGTGTGTTCGCGGGAGAGAAAAGTCCCGAAGAAGCTAAAGACTCGATAGCTTCCGCTGGCCGCTCGCTTATTTCGCCCATTTATCAGAAGAGTTTTATATTTCAATTTACAGAAAGCGTGGCGAAGATTATATATATATACGTACATACACGTACCGTACAGATTTATCTTCGTCCATTTGACCGTTTTATTCGGACGTCGGCACGACACCAGCCATAGATTAATCGACCATGCGTTTGCGGCGGACATCGATGCACGTAAGACGTTCGTAATGGGCGCCGATCCATCTCTGACCCGTCGACGCGTAACCAATCAGCTCGCCGGCTTCGCCGTGAACGAACGAGCGTTCGTTAATTAACGTCGTCAAGTAAAAGTATTAATCGCCCCGAATCAGGGGCGCGCCGCGTAACGGAATTTCATGGCAAGGCTAATTGAGTCCCCCGCCCTCTCGCCGACGCGATCGGCCTATCAAAAGAGTCGAGGCGACGGTTAGCGCGCCGGCATTTTTATCTCTTTGGAGGTTAGGGCGCCCGCGAAAGCGGAGGTGGCGCCGCGCGTTCCGGCACGACTGGGAATCATACCTAAATATTTGCATTTCCATGTTTTACGCGGGAGCGCGCGGCCATACTTTACGGCTGGGGACGCGCGCGAGGGGGGGGCCACCGGGTTAGAAGGGAGGGAGGCATTTATTTTAAACGATAACCCGCGCGACCTACCCACCTTCGCGAGGGATCGATCGTTTGTACTCTTGGATCAAGCATGTATCGAACGTAAGGAATTATTAGCAAATTATGAGTGTAATCGACTTCTCGAAATGAATCGACTTCTCGAAATGACGGGAGCTCTTCCCGCCGACCATTGTTTGCCTGCAGATCGCGCAGCTGTGCGCTCGCGGAGAATACGCGCGATGTGTGTAACCTCGATCGATCCATCCTCGATACTATCGACACATGAGCGATTAGGTTTCTTTCCTTGGAACGATGTATCGAGCAAAGCGAGACGTAGCAGCGGTCGGCAGTCTCGTCAGTCTACGATCCCTAGAGATCGATATCGTTTCCCCCCGATGATTTATTTTCCATTCGATAGCCGCGATAACCCAACCCAACCCAACCTGATCTAACAAGGCGCAAAGATTTGCGGCAGCGTTCACGCGTATCGGCGAAACAAGGCGATTGTTAAGTCAAATATTTCCACCGCGTGATCGAAGCATCCCGATTCGCTTATAGGTTATGTGTGCGCATGAATTTCTCTGTTCTATTCTCCCGTGACGTCATCCACGACACGTTCGCGATGAGTCCGTTTAGTATTAATCACGCCAGTTGGCAGCACGCGCGAGGATTCTCTTCGATATCGAAATTATACGCGTGCGAGAGAGACGGCACGATCCGCAGCGGGATATTTGGGATATTCCCCGAAATTAATCACGGGGATGACGACGAGCGCGTGAAAGCGCCGCCAGCGAGACTCGCGACTGCTCGAATTTGCGTTCGCGTAACTCGCGAGTCTTCCGCTGTTAAGCTCTGCCCGATCCTGACTCTGTTCGTCACGAACAGGAACGGACGAAGCGAACTCGACGCCGAAGCGACGCGGTTTCTCGGAGATCGAGACTATCGTGCGATATTATTATATCTCGATAGCGCATTAAGATTCCCGCGCGTACTTCTTGCACGTTTTCCTTACTTTGTTCGATATTATTACATCTCTCTCGCTGATGCCGCGCGTTTCCGCGCGATTGCCAGGCTCGATGTTCGAGGATACGCAGCGCTCTGTCTCTTTCTCTCTCTCTCTCTCTCTCTCTCTCTCTCTCTCTCTCTCTCTCTCTCTCTCTCTCTCTCTCTCTCTCTCTCTCTCTCTCTCTCTCTCTCCTTCTCTTTCACTTTCCCGAGGTTTCCGAAGGAACGCTCACGGTGCGTTGCATACTGCTGCCCAGAATTATTAATTCAATTACGACGACGCGCGCTCGAGGCATGTCTTATCCGAGAGAGAGAGAGAGAGAAAGAGAGAGAGAGAGAGAGAGAGAGAGAGAGAGAGAGAACTCAAACGGTAACGGCGTGCGGATTCGAGAGCCCTCCGCGCAACATCCAAATGACTCGGAATTTATAATTACGCGGCGAAAGCCTCGAATCGCGGGAACTTTGGCGTTGCCACTCGAGGGTCATCCAATTTGCGAAAATGATTTTTGTCGGCGCGTAAATCAAGGCAACCCGGCCCGGCTCCGTGTGCTCGTTAATTGCTGTCGTTACGCGTCGTCGCCGTCGTCGGCATCGCCGTCGGCGTCGTCGTTCGTGTAATTTCTCGGCAGGCTGATCCTTTATCGAGTCTAATGAATCCGAGCCGAAGCGGACAATCGGGCGCGCGGGGCGATCGGCGGAGATAATCGAGGGATCTCGAGGCGATCGAACCATCGAGGATCTCTGATGCGCGAGCATCACCGACGACGAAAGCGATCTCGCAGCGACAATCTTCGATACGGGGCTACAGTAGTATCGAATCGCCGGAGAGTGCTCGAATCTCGATGTAGCGACACGATCGAGTGCGCTCTTGCGACTTGCACTCGACTCGCGAGCGAATCGCGTCCATACAAATCGCTCGCGGCTCATTGCCGGGCTCAGCAGCTCGTTCGAACGTCTCTCTCTCTTTCTCTCTCTCTCTCTCTCTCTCTCTCTCTCTCTCTCTCTCTCTCTCTCTCTCTCTCTCTCTCTCTCTCTCTCTCTCTCTTTCTCGCTTTCGATCCGCCCCTCGCGCACTTGATATTCAATCAGTGCGAAGCTCCGCTTTTCTTTTTCGACAGGCGTCTCGATAGACGACTGCGAAGCAACGAGACCAATCGCGACAATTCGTCAATTCGTGACTGACGTGCAGAGATGAAGAGGAAGCTGCGCCGGAAGCTGCACCGATTGATTTCTATTTAAACGCTTATCCATCGTCAAGATTAAAATATCATCGCGATGAGGTTCCCTCGAGATCTACCGGGCTGTCCTTTCGGTCTCGAAACTTGTACTCGTTTCGCCGGAAACGCGTGCTGCTCTCCTCTTTCCGGCGAATTTTCCCACCGGATTTGTTTAAGCTGACGTTCACGAGATGCCGAAGAAGAAGTCACCTTTCCAGCATAAAACGCTCACGCGCGCGCTCTCCCGAAGGCTCATCTCGAATCGCGACGCGATCCGCAATCGGCTCCAGCTCGAGTTTCAAAGCACGCTTGACGCCGATGCGGCTCTCAGCCGCGATTCGCCCTCGTGGAGAATCCGCGAATTCGCTCCCCTTCCCTCCCCTCCCCTACCTCATCTATCTCAGGGCATTTCGTTGAATCTCGCTCGCCGAAACTCGCGGGATTCTTACTCACGATTAATCCGACTCCCGAGCGCTCCTGATCTACCCGACGAGCGGGTTTCCTGTTCCGTTCACGCGGCGAGGATCGAGCCGATTAACGCTTCGTCTAACCCCCTGCGAGCAGGAACCCACCCCCTCTTTGCTCGAATCAACGACGAACGACTGGTAGATTCGGAAAAAGAGGATCAGGGCGAGTAAAGCGAGCTATTTAGCGCAGCCGCGCGAGATTGCACGTTGGAGATTCGGTAGCTCTCCCGCCGCCCCGCCGCCTCGTCCCTCCCCTCCCCCTTTCCTTCGCTGCTCGTTTCCTCCGCGAGCAATCGCATCTTCCGATGCGATTCAGTTCCGGCGAAGGTATCGCCGTGTTCTCCGTTATTCGGGGAATGCTCGATGCCGAAAGTCTCCCCCTCTTCCGGTTGGAGATGTTCGCGTTCGGGTCGAAGGTCGCGCTTTTCTCGCGCGGCGACAGAGATAGATCCGCGGAAGGCGGCACGAGCGCCGCGGAAGAAAGGCCCGTGTGCCTTTCTCACGGGCCAGGAATTCTATCGCGAGCGTGATGCATCGTCGCCGCGGGACGCGGAAAACGCGCGGGATCCCGGCATCCGACGTCCGCGAAATAAATGCACCGGCGAGGCGACAACACGTAAAACGGTACATCATCCTGTCCAGCTGACGAACAAGCTGGGAGTGGCAGATCGTCGCAGAGCGGCCGGAATGCGCGTCTCTTGCTTCTCATTTATCGGCAGGCGGAGGCCTTTCGAGGGAAAAGAAGGCACGTTGATCCTGCGCAAAATTCAAGGCGCAACTATCAAGGCGAAACGGCCGGCGAGCTATCCTCGTTATTCCGGAATCGCGCGGATTATGATCGATCGATTATGAGTACATTCACCGCTCTGAGCGGCATCGATTATCGCGGTAGGCCGATAATATCGATCGTAAACCATCCATCCATTGGATGTGATCGTAAGAATCGTGCCCGAATACAATTCGCGAGCGATTGACATCGCGCCGCTCAAGGTCACGTGGTCGAAGTAGAGGTTATACTTTCGAGCGTGCGCATTCTCCTCGCGGGAACGCTGGCTTCCGCACGAGGCGGAATAGTGAGAGAGAAACGCGAGGAAGAGAGTCGGGAAAAGCTTGGAAAAATGACAGACGCCAACTCGGACGCTGCCGCTTGGCCTTAAGACACTCGATTCGAACGCATCCTGCGATTCGCCGCATCCTGCATCCGCTTTGCGCCGGTTATCCGAGGCCAGGGGTCACTCCAGTTCACCGGATCAGGTCGAATTCGCTCGAATTCGCTTCGAGTGTAGAGATGAATCGGAAGGTGAAGAGCATCGGCGCGAGAACGATAATCGCGTGCACACGATGTACGGAAAATATGAAATGATGAAAGAAATTACATGTTGAAAGCTGCTATTGAAAAAGGAGAGGAAACAGGAGAAAAGAAAACGGAAAGAAAACGAGAGAGGGGAGAAAATAATTCGATCGCTCGGAAAAATCTCTCAATTTATGCATTCAATACTTGAATGCGCGATTGAATAAATGCGAGAGAGAGAGAGAGAGAGAGAGAGAGAGAGAGAGAGAGAGAGAGAGAGAAGTCGCGTAAACATGCCGTCGCTATTCACTATTTCGAGAAACAGCTCTGCAAATCAAGTTGTTGTTCCTACATTATAGATAAAAGAAAAACACAAAAGAAGAGAGGAGAGAGATTCTAGACTATCCGCCGCGAATAAGTGTCCGCAAGTTTCCTCGTTTACAAGAACCATGATTCGCATACATTAAACGAGTATTCTTCTATATACAGAAATTGCATATTGCGCCAGTGCTATCGAGAAACAATGAAACGGATCATAACGTCAACAATAGCCCGATTAGAATTCCGAACTCGTTGCGTGATGTTGCGTAACGGGACAAACGGTGCTTCTCGTTTGTCCAATAATTTAGTAATTTGACACTATTATGTATAAATTATATTCTTGTAGAATAATCTCGAAACATTATTTCTAAAAAATTAGCTGAACCTGAAAGAGAGCAATAAATGTACGTGCGGTAACGTACAAACAACAAAGCATCTTTGGGAATCATGAACTAAAACATCTGTACGATACAGAACCAAATTTGACAAAAATATTACAAGACAAAGACAAACGCAAAGAATTCCAACTTCTTGTAAAGGAGATGGAAAAGAGACTAAAGGACGAAGAATATCAGTCCAAAACCAGAAACGCGGGCAATAGATCCGCATGATGAAGAGCAGGTTTTTAGTTGTTTAAAGTCCAACATTACTCAAAGGCGCTCGAGTTGGACTGCCGATCAACACGGCTGACTAGCGAACGCGAGCGCATAGGGTGCCTACATCGGACATCTTAGAGGTTGAAAGACTCTAAAGACAGAAACGCAACACAGCAACTTTCCTGGGAAACCAGCGACAGTGATTTTCCTGCAAGGCAAACGCCAAAATCCATAAATCATCCAGATCCAGAACAACAACAACGAGCATAACAAACCTAGATAGAGAAACACTAGATGGAGAAAGATTCAAAAATGCCTCGCAAAACCATTGGTAGCGAGACTGAAGAACAAATGGAGTAAAAAAGAAGAAAAAAAATCCTAAAAAATTTTTCAAGTCTTTTCGAAGGAAGATAAAAAGTTAGTTTCTCAAGTATACGCACTATGAATTATTTATATCTATAGATAAGATAACATTTCTCAACAGATGAGGTCTCTTTTTCTCTCTCTCTCTCTTTCCCTCCCTCCCTCTCTCTCTCTCTCTCCCTCCCTCTCTCTCTCTCTCTCTCTCTCTCTCTCTCTCTCTCTTTCAAACTTCTCAAGCACGAGAATACACGCTTTCTCGCGTGTGTGATCCGTGATCTGCAAATAGTAGGTGCGAGAGTAGGTACATCGTTGCACGCGTTCTGAATTACGGTTGAATGCCTCTTCGTTCAAGTACAAAATGCAAAAGTTGCAAAAGAAACCACGATAGTTATTCTCATGCCACGGCATAGCAGAAGCATAGCCGGCGAGAGCGGGGAAAATAATTAATTATTAGCGATCAGATAGCGATTTGTTATGATTTAATTATATCGCTCGACGTACAACCGGGAATACAATTACTGAAACGATGATGTTCCCCTTAAACCGCCCTCGCGCCGGCGGCTGTTATTTTTGCGCGAGTTTAATGGAAGCATGCGAACTGCGTGTTATCTTCCGAGGGCCGCGTATAATGTTTTTCCGGCTGGTCGAGGTGTTGGCGAGTACTTTATCGTGACCCCGCAATCTCGGAGCTGGCACGGAGCTGGAATGAGGAAACCGTGCGAAACATTCTTCGACAATGAAAATATCTTACGCCGGCATTTCCATGACGTGATTTTCCGCTTTTAACCGTAACGAGCGAGCGGAACGCGTTCGCGCACTCCCGTCTTCCGACGAGCGACGATCCGGCTTTCCCGCGTGATCGCTTTCATGCGTACGCGTCTCTCGCGAAGTCGCGCCGCTCCCGGAAGCAGGAACGCAGATGCGACTCTTTGCCCGCGGTTTTCTGCCTCGTTTCCCAAGTCGCGCCATTATTTTCGGTAATTAGGGCAATGCCGCCTGCCGACGACGTCGCCGACAGCATCATCCCTCTCGCGCTCATTCCTACCCCCCCCCCCACCCCCTCGAATCCGCCCGCGAGACATCGAGGGAGCGAGACCGCGCGAGCGTCACTGCCAGATGGACGATTGTTCGGAGTGAGCGTCGTCGAAATAATTGTCGGTCGGGATAAAAACTGACAGGCGGACGGAGTAAACGAGGGGCTGAATTAGGGATGGATGGGGGCGCGCCGAAAGAAGGAAACGCCGAGGAGCAAAACGCAGGCAGATAAGACAGCAAGATAACGATATCAAAAGGAGCCGACAATGCCGGCTCGTTATTGTGCTACATATTGTTCCCACCCTCATTCATATCCGAAGACAAGACACAGAGCGAGCGAGAGAGAGAGAGAGAGAGAGAGAGAGAGCGAGGGGTGTGAAAGCGAGGAGGGGGAGATGGCGGGACGCTCACGCCCGTGTTGCCGTTCATTTCAGCTCGTGCTCCAACTTATTGAAGCAGATTGGGCTTTTTACGGGGGCGTAAAAACATGAGATAACAACGACGGGCCCGGGGGATGAAGTTGCGCGGGGGTGGAGAACGCCACCGCGTTCTGTCGTTGATGTACAGCGGCTCGGTCCGCTCGTGGAGTGGCCGTAAGCTCGCCGCTGCCGCGGGGATGAACTTAACGAGGCGTTTCGCTTCACGGAGCAAACTACCCGCCGGAACTTTCGTAATATGCGAAATTTTTGCGCGCACGCGCGCGCTCTGGCGGAGGCGCCTGGAAAACCGCTCGGCTCGAGCGAGAAGGGACGGGCGCGCGGTAATTCCTCTCGGCGCCCGTTCGATGCCGGATGAAGGGCCGACGAAGAGCCAGCCAACCAGCGGAGCTCGAGAGGGTGAGCTTTGATCGCGGACGTTGCGCCGATGAACGCCATTAAGGGAATAGATGTGTCGCGCGGTTGGATAACCGTTTTGCGGTTTTGCGGAACCCGCTCTTTTACGGATACCGAAAAAACAGGCGGATACCTGTAGTCGTATTTTTTTATACGATACCTTATGTTTGCGTGAATGATAAATTAATTAATTTATCTTTTTCATCCCTGATCCATTCGCAAGACGGCCGAACTTCCACTTTACGCGGTCGGACATCCGGGACCTTACCGCGATTGCGAAATTAATTTCTAATAGGAAAGGACTTTCCCGTTTTAGAATCGTTTACCCCGAGGAGCGTATTTTATGTTTCTCGTGCCTTCGGTGCACGCGAGCGTGCGACTATCTCCATTCAAACGCGCATCGTCCTATCAAAATGACCAATTTAATTTGATAAACGAGAAGAAAAATTCAGAGAGAAGCGCAAGCGGGACGCGGGGATCCTCCCGCTATTGTATCTGCGCGACGTGCTGAGAATTAACAGGTCGGAAAGGATTCGCGATTTTCCGACGCGTTCCCGCGTTGCCGAGGGAAGCCGCTCGCGACGCGTGCGAAATGGCGGAACGCGATGAATTCGCGGCGGCTTTGAGGAAAATTGAATCGTAAAAATGCAGTTGAAGCGTGCGCGACGAAATTCATATCGTAGCCGATCGAGCCAGAACTCTCAAGGGCGAAGGACCGATCTGACGTGTCGACCGTGAGATTTTGTAACGATGCGCTTCCCTCGGCGGAAACTTCCGGCAGGATCCGGCCGTAAGGGATGATAATCGTGGCGAGGGCGAAAGATCCCTCTTTATACAAGAAGAGACTCGTTTGAGTCGTTACTTCGCGATTCTGCGCGCACGGTTTACTTCCCTTCGGGTTCGCCTCGGAAGAAGCGTGCTCGATCGATTTCTAGATCTTGAAGAAATCTCGCGTCAGCGTGAATCCTCGTCCTCCTTTGACGAGATCACACCGCGAATAATTTCGGGATTGCATCGAGCAGGCGCCGGGACACGTTCTCGTGAGAGTCCCCGAGGTCGCCGCGGTCCTTGTAAGAACAAACGAATCTCCGAGCATCCGGAGCGTGCGTTCCTGTCGCTTGCGGATTACAAGGCGCCGTTCGTCGTCGCGATAAAGTCCCGAAACTCGCCAAGATTCTGGCGGCGCTCCAAGCGCAGTTTCCGCCTGCGCTGATCTCGAGGACACGCGATCGCGAGCGGATGCTGCACGACTGGATCAAACGAGCAGAGAAAAGCGAGACGCCGCTCGGCGAGCTCGACGAAGGAAAGACGGGAGATGAATCTCTCCGCGCTGCGGTTTCGTGCGTGCGATTCGAGGTGCTCGTTCGACCGTTTGCTCGATAGCTCTTTCGATGACGAGGCAAGCTCTTCGACTCGCGGCTGGAGGATCGGGGCGGCGAGAATTTCGGCGAGACGCCGCGAATGAATAATTTATGCGTTCGCGCACGCAAGAAAGAGAGAGAGAGAGAGAGAGAGAGAGGAAGAGAACGCAGGCGAGTGGCAGGTGCTGCGGTCTGAACTCGTTGTACGTCGCATCGGTGCACGGCGTGTCGTCGTTTCCTTCACGCTGTTCTACATGCAACGTTTACGTGCATCCCCGGAGGATCGATCAGTGTTAAAAGCGAGCGCGCGCGCGCGCGCGCGAGTACGCGTTCCGCTTGTGGCTTCGCCGTTTGCGCGTTTCACGCCCCGATAATTAAACCCACGTCTCGCGACCTTTCGATAGCACAGCATTTGTATCCTGTGTACATCCCTCGCTTTTCCACCGGGGGATATATTTCCATTTGATTCCTGCCTTGTTCAAATGTTCAGGCTTCGGCTGCGTCCTGCGCCACGCTTACCGGGACCGAGGCCAAGCGCTCTAGGATAGACCAAGCAACGAGGGATTGGGGAATCCCCGGCTCGTTATCGCGCGAGTGGCGACATCGTTCGGCCAACATTAGCGAGTGACACGCTGCTTGTTTTCTCTTTCGGCCTTCAATTGTTTGATTGTTGCTAACCGTAATTCTTCTTTCAATACAAGTTCGACCTTGCTTCGCGTCGACCTTGTTTCGTGCAGGGCAACAGCAGTTTTTCTGCAGACGTCGAACAGACGTCTGTCGAACTCGCGCTGCCCGAAAGCTGCTGATCACGTCGCGCGATTTTGTAAATTATAAACGTAAGCATCGCGTTAAGGATTTTTTATATGCGTTGTTTTGGGTTTTGGAATGTTTCGATGTAAACAGCTTGTATCAAAGTCGACTCAAAGTGAGACCGATCGTTTGGTCGCAACCGTTGCCGAAACAAGGAAGGATCGTTGTCATTGACGCTAATAACAAGCGTCAAAAGATTAATGTCTTCAGTATCTTGCGAGAAGCAACGGTCGCATATTTCGTCACCGAATTATAGCGCGAGTATCCAGTATACCGTAACCGCTAAGTCACTTGACGATTAAAGAAGATTGTTTTGTTTTCCAACGACTCTCGTCTTTAGCGAGCACACCCTCTCGAACCGATCTCGAAACAATAAATAAATATATAAACGCTATTGCGCGAAACATCGAAGGCACATCAAACAATAATCGTGGCGCTTGCTCGCTACGAGCGAGACGCAGTTGCACGATTCGGTCTAATCGTTTGATTCCGCCGCGCGCGGAATCGATTCCGGCGTACTCTTGGCGCGCGTCCACGCGCCGCCGATTGATTTATTCTGTTTACCGAGGCGCGATTCCGCAGGACATTCAATTACTGATTCCGCGCCCCCCGCGTCAGATTTTCCGAAAGAGGAAAGTCGCGGCCGGGGCTGCGACATTGCGCGCTCCAGCGCTCGCGGCGAGATGATCGGATGATCCTTATTTATGATAATCGCGCCGATCCGCGCGTGAGTGCTCGCGCTCGCCAGCAGGAAACCGGTTCTCCAATCGTCGATCTTGTCTCCCTTTTGCCGCGGTCGCCGGGGGGTTGAACGGGGGGAGTACGGAGGGAAGCGATTTCGGACGGCGACGTTACGCACAACCGCGCTAATGCGCGGGTCGAATCGATCGCCGGCCGCGGACGAGATGGAACTGCACCGACGATGCACTTTATTCGCGCTGCACGCGCTCGAGTGTCAAACATCGTGCGAAACAAAGAGAGAGAGAGAGAGAGAGGAAGGGAGAGAAAGCGAAACAAGCGCTATGCACGAGGGATTTCGCGTAGATGATCCACCGCGAGATTCCTTGGAGCCGAGCGCGACGAGGCCGATCCTCCTCGCACCCCTGTGCATCCCCGACGCGAGAGGAGGGTTGAGAAGAGTTGCGCGATGCAGCGTGCGGGAGGCGTAAGGGATCATGATCGCCCTTCGCGAATGTCGCGCGAGCGGATCGAGCGGATCTTCCGGCGATTGGACGCGAACGTCGGGATCTCAGTGACGTCATGCGCATCTCGCGTCTTTTGCCAGCATCCACCTATCTATGTTATCCGCATGTTTGTATATACAGTAATCATTAACGATGTGATTGTTTCTTTTTGTTTTTGCAGGTAAGCATATCGGACGCATCGGGGATGATTAATCGCGCGATCGCCGCCAACGTGAGTACCGATCCCTTCATCTCGACAAGCTTCGGATCCGCATGCTTTTTGCAAGCCCCGCTTGCAAAGATCTTCCTCAGGGAGGAGAAGGAGGAGGAGGAGGAGGGATTGGGAAGGGAGGGAGGACGCGTGTACACGTTGTAGCGTCGGTCGCGGCAGTGTTTTAGGGGAAGGAGGGAGGGGGGGGGGGGCAGAGGAGCAGCAGCCATCGTCTCCCATCGCGCCCGGTCCATGATTTATGGAGGATCGTCGCTCGCGGATCCCTCCCTCCCTTCCCTCGCCCTTGATGGCTCGCTATTGTTACGTCTCGGCAGTATTTTTTGCTCGACATCGTAAGTGGTGTTCCGCGCGCATAATGCACATCAGGCTCTCTTTCTCTCTCTCTCTCTCCCTCTCTCTCTCTCTCTCTCTCTCCCTCTCTCTCTCTCTCTCTCTTTCTCCCGCTAAGGATTCCGGCCATAGAAGCTCGATCATGTAGCGGAGAGCGTTCTCCCGATCGAGGACGGAGTGCGGATTCAAGCGCGCCACTCGCGCGTGATCGCCTTGGAAGAAGCATCGATGATTCGAATGATTCGAGAGCACGTCGTGCGGGATCGCTGAGAAAGCGCGTTACTACCCTGTCGATCGCAATCGGCTGCACGGGCGAGGAATGAGAGAAGAAAGAAGGAAGAAGCACGGCAATACCGCGCAAAGCGGTGCGAGCCTTGAAGGACGATGACCCGCGGAAAAGTTCACGGAATTTTCTTTCACGAATTTTTTCGACGAACGCGACAAATCGGGCGATTTTTACTCGTCAGCCTCTTGATCACGGCTCGCATTCGATTGACACGGCATTGACACATGGCAACGATAAATCGGGAGCGACGCGCGTACCCTCGCGACCCTTCGCGTCCTTTCGCAGCCCTTCGAGCACGCGCCAACGAGAATCCAGCCTGTCCGCGCTCGATCTTACGCGAATAACGGCGGGCTCGAGCCTTCCCGATCGAGAACGGGAAACGCTGTCGTCAGTGTTCATCATTATCGGCGCGCCGTCATCGGGACGCGGGCTACGTCGCGTTCGCTCGCGCGGATCGAAAAATATAAATTTTCTCGCTCGGAGGAGAGAAGATGCGCATCTATCAAAATGCAAATTACGGGCGTCCGTTGCCTATCGGAGGGATCGTTTTTCCGACTCCGCCGTTGCAGATTACCGCCGCGGCTCCCGGAGGAGAGGAACGCGCGTGCGCGGGCGCGCGCGATCGCTCGCGATCGCGTTGACAGGGCGCGCGCGTGCGAGGACTTCGATCCATCGGGCCCTCCCCTTTCCGCCCGCCCTTTTAGAGAAGCCATTCGTATCGGCGCTACGGTTTTACGGCTCTATGGTTCTATCATCTGAATTCCGCCAGCAGCGATCTGCTCCACTGTGTCTGCTCTCTCTCTCTCTCTCTCTCTCTCTCTCTCTCTCTCTCTCTCTCTCTCTCTCTCTCTCTCTCTCTCTCTCTC
>JAHMML010000029.1:43248-75574 GCA_020341155.1 Eciton burchellii | reverse complement strand
CTCTCTCTCTCTCTCTCTCTCTCTCTCTCTCTCTCTCTCTCTCTCTCTCTCTCTCTCTCTCTCTCTCCCACATCCGCCAGGCATCCGTCTCCGTCTGCCTTCCACCCTTTCGCCCATCTCGCTTCGCCCTCGTCGCTGTCGCACGAGACACTACGTAACTATTGTCCCATGAAATTGGACGTCATTCACGTACCGGATGTCCATGACTCTTTCACGGCGTGCACCGCATCGAGCGTTGTAATGCTGGCCGAGGCAACGGCATGGCGTCGCTCCCATGAAAGACCTAATTTCTGATATTCCGCATATAAACGCGCGTAATCGGATCGCGCGCCGATACCGTGCCGAATTGCAGAGTCGCAACCGCGATCCGATCCGGCTCGGATGAGAGTGAGATGAGAAAAAACTGGAAACGCGAATACGTCAACGTCTACTGATACTGATGCATCGGATTAACATCCGAGTCTTTCATTGTTCCAGCATTGTTCTAGACTATAAACGTTTTCCTGGGCATGTTTGACGATCTTTATCAACAAAGTTGGTCAGAACTGATTTTAGGCAAACTTAGCCACAAATGGTCATGGCCATCAGTGATCATATTAAGCCTTTATAGGCCATTTTAAGAGTCCTTCATTCATTCTTAGCATATCGTGCCACGTATGGCAAAACCTGACATATCTTTCCAAAGTTGGGCGCAACTGGCAGTAATGGGACAAATTTGGCAATAATTGGTCATACTAGGCTTTAACTGGACATACGGGACATTTAGGTGCCTTCTCAGTCCTCATTCCTGCATACTTGGCACAGTACGTGCCCTATCCTGACCATATCCCGCATTCTTTAACAGAGTTTGTCAAAACTGGAGATACTGTGGTACTATCTATTGGTCGTATCTGATATTCCTGATCATAATTGATCATCCTTGAGCATTGCTGGTCATAATAGTTCATAATAGGCCATATTAGGGCATGTTTGACAATCTTTGTCGTAGTGTCTCACACAATTTCAAACCTGATACATATCGTAAAATAAACCTTTTCCCAAGTTGCGTCCATCGCGAGGGCGCGATCATACTTTCTTGGATGGTCTTGCATGAACCGCATTGGAAATTCATCTCTGCATCTCTCTTGCTCCTTCTTATCTCCCGCCAATTTCAGCGTATTTGGGGTTAAAGGGCGAAATTAAAATCGCGCAAGCTGTCGCGCAACGGCCGGGACGACGTGGAGCTACACTCGCACGCGCTACGTGCGTACATACAGGCACATACACGCGTACGTACATAACAGGATCTCCCGTAGATATTCCGAGCGACACCGTTGCTCCTCCTCGTTGCAAGGTGCACGCAGCACGGCTCGTTCATCACGACGATCTAATAACCCTCCACCGCCTGACGACGGCGCGGAAACGTGCCACCTAGCGCCGACTAGATGGACGGCTCGCTTTGTCGCAGAAATTACGGGATTCCAAGCAGTGGCGTCTTCCCTGCAGTCACCCTCCCGACCATCAGCCCTCGTCGCCTCTCGTCGCCTCTCGTCGCCTCTCGTCGCCTCTCGTCGTCCGATATTCACCGTCCCGGGCTGTCTCCTCTTCGCGTGCATCTTCGATGTCGCGGATTCTTTTGTGCGCGTTATCTACAAAGCAAGATGACCTCAAGATGTCCATTTTCTGCAAATATCGCGTTCGAGGCATCTGCGGCGTTTCCATGTTCGGTACAAACTGTGGACTGTGGCACGACGTGCCAGATACGATATCCTGAGATAATGCACGGATAGTGTTGGGACGCCAATGGGACACCAAGAAATGGAACGGAAAGGATTGCGGGACGATAGGATAAGTGAGATACCCTGACTGTACGGGACAAATGGGACAAATGGGACAATGGGACGAGAAAGGCAACAAAGTAAAGGGGGGGGGGGACAAGGGGGAAGAAATAGGACAGAGGCGCAAATGGGACGACGAGAGTCTGAGAAGGACAGTAAGAGTACAAGAGAGACAATGAGAGCAGTGAGGACGCAGATAAGGTCACCGACAGTGAGAGATTTCAGACATGGAGCGATCCCGAGTGGAGAGAAGAAGACGCAATCTATTAAAACTCATTTAGCTCATGTAATATAAGCTATACGTATAATATTTACTCGAGCCGGTGCAAAAGCATGCGCGCGCGAATGATCGCGAATTCGTAGCGGATTGGAGGAAAGGAGGAAAGCGAGACGTCCGATTCTCTGTCCCCATGTCTTTCGCTCTACGAAATCGTTGGACTGAGGGTGCGGAATAAAAAGTTCTTCCGCGTGAATCTATATAGTCGAGAAGAAAGGGATTATCGGTAGCGGCATGTATCAAAAGCTTGTAATCGGAGAAGGCGACGCGCCGCGTCTAGAACAAAAGACAATCGCGAAAAAAGAAATGTTGACGCGAATCCAGACCGAATGATAATATGTAGCGATTGGCCGACAACTCAGAGATGTGGTATCACTTATAAAAAGGATGCGAAAGGCAAAGGATGCGAAAGAGTAGCCGATAGAAATGCGAGAATAGACGATGAGACAAGGAGAGTAAAAGAGTAACGCAGAGTGATAATAGTCGAGTAATTGTAGAGTCAGTTAGCCTATCGAGAGATGTTATTGTTAGAGCACCTTCGATAGAAATTCGCGCTGACACTGTTTAGATATTTATTTTATTCGCCGGTTCAAGGATAGCGTGACGAGTAAAGACCAGAGTCGTAGAATATACAACAATCCTCTTTAATTGGCAAATGAATTAACAGTTATAAAGATGTCGATGCTTACTCTGTACAAGCGACCGTTGCCTCGGATATCTCGCGAAACACTGTCTCACGTTACTTCTCTGCCGACCAAGTAAACTAGGGACCCGTTTCTTACCGCACTACAAAAAAACGAACGATAACAACATTCCTGGGCACGAGTCTTCGGCTAATATTTATATTTACGTGCTCGGGAGTCCTCTGCCTCGAGAACGTTCGAGAGCCCCACAAGACAACAATCGTTGGTCCGAATCCGTAATAGTTATATCTTAAGAATAAAGAATTTCTTTACTTATTGTTCCATCAATCTAAGGTGTCGAAAACCCATCATATTTAATAATTCCAGGATAGAAATATTCTACACCTGTACGATACGCGCATAAGCCTTTTATCGTGAAATATATCTTCGCGCCGATGCATCGAGCGTCGTTTCGCGACAATTCGACAATCGCGTCATCGTCATCGTGCCTGCTGCGTTGATCGATTCTCGAGCGAAAAGCACGAGCGAGGAGAGATCGCGTCGCGATGACGACGAGCTGGAGAACCTCCAGGGTTGTCTCCTAATTACAGAAACGCCATTTGGAGCTATAACTTGATTGGAGGCAGAAGTCAGGCTTAACTAAGCGTGGGAAAATGAAGCGAACGACTGCGTCGCGGCCCGTTTCCGCGGAACACAACGCGGAAACGCGGCCGGCAAGAGCGAAATCTCGCGGGGACGCCGATAGATGTTATTATGCCGGAGTTGGTCAGGACTTTTTGAGTTCGCGTCGGCATGCTGACTGAGTTCGCAATCGGATCAGGAATCATGCCGCATTGCGGGATGCATCGGCGCATCTCTGGACCACCACTCCTCGCTCGTCCCTTTCGCGTGTCCTTTTGGCCTCGCGCTCTCGTTCGTTCTCCGTCATCGTCTGGACTGGAGTGCCGAACGGACGTTCCGTGTCCTTTCAACTCTTTACTATTTTAATACCCGTAATTACCAGCAGGGAGAAATCATCGGCTGGAAAGCACGTCGGCAAAGGGATCGCGAATGAAAGGATCGCGAAGGTAACCGGCGTCCGCCGACGATTTTATCATCTCCGCGAGCGAGACACTGAGCGGCACTCCGCTGCCACAATGATCCCGGCGGCTGTTGTCTCCGCTCACGCGGCGGTTTAATTCAAAAAAAGGAGCCTTCTCTCTATTTCCCTATTCTTTTTTTCTTTTTTTTTTTTTCATATTATTTCTTTCTTTTCTTCTTCACGCCTTATCTCCCTCCCTCTCTCTCTCTCTCTCTCTCTCTCTCTCTCTCTCTCTCTCTCTCTCTCTCTCCTTCTCGCCCTTCTCGCCCTTCTCGTCCCGCAATTCCGCTGACGCGGCTCACGTCTCTGCGTCCTTCTCGCCCTCCTCCTCCTCCCCCCTCCCCCCGTGTAAGGAAAACCACCGACGTGCGTCGGCCGAATTACGCGCGAGCGCGCGTGCGGGAAAACGCGCACGCATGCACGGGATTTTCCGCAGCGCGGAGACCGCGCTATTCCATTTCCCGTGTATTTTTAATATCGCTAGCTCCCCTCCCCCTCCCCCCAGCGTCGCTTCGCCCGTAATTGACTTCTCGATATTGCCGCTCGCCCCGAGCGCGCGCGCGCGCGCGTTTTCATTAATGCCCCTGTATCCCCATTGAATGCGGCGCGATTCAGCATGTTCCTCCCCATCCCTCTGAAACCTCAACGATTAAAGTACTAACCAACATTCGCTCTACTAATTCCACGCGCCATTCTTGCCGCCGTCCATTATGGACGAACGTAACGACATTAATCGAGAGAGGAGCTCGTAAGAACTCCGGAGAGCTAGCTGGCGGATAATAAATGCGAGGATTGATTTAACGATTCCCTCGTAATTGAGCGGCGAATCGCGCGGATGTGATTCGACCGCTGATTTCCGCGGGAACGCGCAGAGTCCGATTGTTCCGAGAGCGCTTGATGAGCGGGGAAAATTTCGCGAGAGTATAACGTGAAATGGAGGGCGAGAGAGAGAGAGAGAGAGAGAGAGAGAGAGAGAGAGAGAGAGAGAAAAAGAGAGGGAGAGACAGAGGGCATCTTGCAACCCGCGTGACGTACGTTGGACGAAAAATAACCGCCCGCGTCTGCAAACGCGATAAGATTCAAACTCGGCAGACTCGGCGGGCCAAGTTCCGGCGCGTGGCGGAAAAGAAGCATCGATGTGTTTACCGCGCAACGGAACGCCGAGGAAAACTTTTCATAAACACCCTTGTTGCTCATCGCGAGATTCAAAATGTTTCCGCACTCGTTTCTCAACCCCCGCCAACTCCTTTGCCGCGCGACTCTACCCCCTGGACTTTCCTACATAGAAATGCTCGCGCGAACGTGAAGAGAAGAAAGGAATAAGAGAGAGAGAGAGAGAGAGAGAGAGAGAGAGAGAGAGAGAGAGAGAGAGAGAGAGAGAGAGAGGAAGGTCTTCCCCGGCGAGAGCTACTATCCCGGATGGTATTTCATTCATTCGAGAAAAAAGAGAAAAGAAAAGAAGAGACAAGAAGAGAAAAAGAAAAGCGTATATAAGCAAGAGAGACGGAAAGGACAGCTCGCGACGAGACCGCCATTTACCGCCATAAACGCTCGCGCGTGTAAACACGGGGCGCGTGCTTGCCTTTTGCAGCGGCGTATTAACCCCCTCGGTGCATGAGAATTTCCAGCGGGAATGCTGGACTTTCCCTCCAAGCGTTTATCCTGATCCCTTCATCCCTTCTTTTTCCCTCGTCAATTCGGCAATCGTTCCAGCCCGACTAGCGCGGGAAGATTGGGAGACGCGGGGGTCGCTTCTCAATTAGGCAAGTTGCGCGATTAATTCGCCAAACGTGTCGAGCGAGAGATTCGAGCGCGATTATTCTTCTAGCGCGGCTCGTTCTTACGTAATCCTCGATTACGTAATCCTAGACACTCGGAAAAGGAAAAAGAAAGGCAGGTAAAGCAGCAGCGAATCGCAAATCGCGAATCCGGACGAGGCTCTGCGGGTAGTTTAATCGGTTTTTCGTTCGCTCGAAAGCGGAAAGCGAGCGCGTCCGTTTCTCCTCTCCTCTCCCCTCTCCCTCCCCCGCCTCTCCCTGCCTGGAGCGGGAAATTTATGTCGCCACGTCTAAAAAGCGGAACGATGACAAATCGTGCCCCTCCTCCCCCCCCCCCGCACTCGCGCGGTCCTTCCGCGGATCGTCCAACAGATCGCGTCCATTTTTCCGAGCTCCGTCGATTTATCCCATATACGTCGAGTCTGGATTATTGTCGAGCAGATGCTCTTAATTCCTCATGATTCTGGTCTCGTACGTGACGGCTTTATCGATGCGGTTGATCGGCGCGACAGATATTAAAGCTCGGCGGCGGATTTAACGTCGGCCCGCACGCGTTCGCTCGTTACCCGTTCACGACGAGTCCTCCTTTCGCCGACCAATCATGGAACATCATCGCCTCTACTGGCGCGTTCCTCTCACTGCTTGACATTTATGAGACTGTTTCATCCGTTTACCGATCGGAGATTAAAGAGATCGGTTCGCAAATTAAAACCGGATGAATTGACGGACGACGTCGCGGAGACATCGGGGACATCAGGGTAGGATATTAACGATAACACGAGCTGACCCACGACCTGTAACCTGTACGATGTAACCTGCGATATCGTGGGAAAGCAGATTGGACTCCACTGTCGCCTTGAATCCCAAACCACTGGTGGTGCTTTGCTCAACGCCCAATCTGATCCCGCGTGACACGGGGCGCTCCCCGCATCCCTCCCCCGGTGTCAGTTAATCGCGTCGCGACCGTCACCCAGTATACTCCTGCAGTCATTGCAGTCCGTCCGGGTGCAGCGGTACCAGCCGGCGCGGAGCTGGTGAGTATTGAGCGCGGGGATCGGACGGGGGTGGCCGTCCCGACGAGAGGGTAGGTGCGGGATGCGAGGTGGGTGGTGGAGGAGCCACCACGCTGTCCTGGCACGCCAGCGCGCTCCGGCGCGCGTCTCGCCTCCCCCATCATCCCCGCTGCGGTGCAGCGCGCACCGTGTCCCGCAACCCTTTCCCCCTCCCCTGCTTCCCATCCCTCCGCCTTCCGCGACCCTCGGACTCGCGTTTGTGCGTGTGTGTGTGTGTGTGTGTGTGTATGTGTATATCTAGCTAGACGCTAGGCGCGTAAGCCAAACCGAACCCTGACCGTCCTCGTTTTACACCATCGGCGGGGGCGGGCCGGGTCGGGCCGGGCCGGGACGAGAAAGGGGCCGAGGGGGGGTAGGAAGCTTCGCTCGGTGGAGGCATTCGCCGTTCCGGGCCCCGTGCTCTCCGCTAAAGTTCGGGAATTGCCGGTTGAACGCCGCACCGCGCGTCATCCCGCGCGCGCGCGATTCGTCTTTTTCTTTTTCACCCTCCGAGCGAGGCTTGCGAGAGCCCATTTTATCTCCATTTTTTGCCCCTATTTCTTCGCGCTCCAGGGTCCTCTTCGTCTTCGTGCCGCGTGTTATATATCTCCTCGAAGAGCCGGGAATGTAACCGCGAGTCTCGCGATTGTGCGAGACTTCCCGGACCAGTCGCGGTCTCATTTACGCAAATGTACGTATAAATCCGTATCATTCCCCGCGTTTTAACCGTCACGACGTGCCGCGGCTCGCGATTCTCGCTGAACCCGCGCCGAACCCCCGTCTAACGGGGGTGGCACAGAAACACCGAAGCACTTGCGCCCCGGAACGCTCGCGCTTCTACGAGATGGATAGGCGATATCGCCGACATGAGAGAAAGAGAGCGAGAGAGAAATACGGAGCGTAAAAGCACGGAGGAAGAGGAGGGGAGAATACCGCTACCTGGCGAACGGGTCTAAGGGGTAAAGTTGCCCCCTCCCATCCTGGGCCAGGTCTGTAAATCAACCGAAATGCTTGGAAATTGAGTTGTGGCACCCGCGGGGCCAACAGTGCCTTACCGCAAACTACGCCTGCGGGCGGTGGGACGCGGTGGTACTTCCAGTTATACATACGTGTCGCGGAAGAACCGCGGAAGCGCGGCGGGGGAGGAAAGGTCGGAAAGCAGGGGATGAAAGAGAGAGAGAGAGAGAGAGAGAGAGAGAGAGTAACCGATCCGCCGGAATACTCAAAACCGGGGACCTCGGCCGCGTCGTCGAGGGTT
The DNA here is from genome assembly GCA_020341155.1 of Eciton burchellii. NCBI lineage: Eukaryota > Metazoa > Arthropoda > Insecta > Hymenoptera > Formicidae > Eciton > Eciton burchellii. The sequence continues at coordinate 67,667 of JAHMML010000029.1, read as the reverse complement.
TTCCGCTCTCGCGAAACTTCTTGAGAGTTTCGCAACAACGACACCTACGCGATACCGATGCGAGGGACAGAACTCTGAGTTTTCAATCGGAATTCTCTTATACAAGCTTAACCGAGATCTCGGCCCGTCGAGCCTTCCTTTTTTCCCTCTGCGTTTCGCTGGCGTTTCTCCGAATTAACAGCATCCCCGTCTCTCGTTCAAGTTTTTTATCTCGTCCCGCTATGAAAGATTGAATCATTAATGTGCAAAAAAAAGGAAAAAGGCTATCGGGTATCGCGGTTTTTCATTTATGTTGCAGCGCAGTTCGCGCTTGTTTATTTTAATGTTTGCGGATTTCATTTTTCTCTTTTCTCTTTTTTTTTCTTTCTATATCCGGTTTTATCGGTCGTCGAGTTTAGAAAATCACGATGCTCGTACTTTCTTCTCAGCTTTATGGTAGACAGATTTCGCCGTTATCCCGCAACTTTAACAAAGCGCGCCTCGAGCGATAGACGACAATATCCTCCAATAATCAAATTTCCTGTAATATCTGATCCAGGCGTTTCGCAAAGCCATTGCGAAACTTGGCTGAAATTACGACCGCAGATTAGCGTCTTATGGTGAACTTTTGCTATTTTCCAGTTTTGACCTATATTCCAGCGGGCAGGCCATTCCAGCCTCCCGCTTTTCCCCTTTCATTCTGGTTCCTCGAAATACTCGTTCGAACATTTGAGTTTTGAAAAAGTTTGCCGGAATTGCTCGTGGCGCGATTTACGATTAAATTCCTGGTTCCTGTGATATCACTCGCGATTTTTTATGCAAACAGAGCGATCGAGCGATTCGAAGTCGCGAGAAACTCGATTCAGAAATTTATTCCGCTAATGACAGCGTTCGCCAAACAGCGACAGCGGGACAGCGGGAACAATGGGACAGTGGGACAGTGGGACAGTATCGATAAAGTGACGCAATTCCGCAATTCCGGTGCATCTCGCAGCGGAAAATCCGCAAATTAATCAGTCGCAGGAGCGAAAACATGCGTGATCGAATCGGCTCGCGCGTTTAAAATTCAATGATGCGCCGCGATGCTGCGCGCGCGCGCGTTTTGCGAATACAAAATATGAAAATACCAGTGAAAGATTCGCAATCGACTAGACGCGAGCGTGATAGATGTCACGATGTAATCCCGTAACATGATCGAGTTATCGATAACGTAATAGCGATCCGAAACAATCCGCGCATCGCGCGATAAGACTTTCGATAGCGCTTGCAACGAACACGATCTCTCTCTCTCTTTCTCTCTCTCTCTCTCTCTCTCTCTCTCTGTCTCTCTCTTTCCCTCTACTTTTTTACGATCGCTATTACGTGCTGCTGGAAATTAATAGCGTAATGAAAAAAATTCACCCCCCCCCCCGGTTATTTACGACGGTTTTGTTGCTTTTTATTTCAGCTCGTTAAATTTCACGGCACGTTCGCTCCTCTTTGTTAGCGGATCGAAGCTGTATACTTTGCGCTACGCGAGATTAATGAACGCAAATATTGGCGATGCGCGACGGGTCATCTGTCAGATAATTCAGTTATTATTCCCCCCGGCCTCGGTTCGTACGAGACACGGGAGGCGGAGGGATCATTTTTGCCCCGCCGGTTGCGCGGGCCGCGCGAGTCGCGCGGGGGTGCGCTGCACCACCCACATGCGCCTCCCTGCTCGGCCAATTACGCGATTACGCAAGAGGGACTTTTATATTCGGTTATGAAATTCGGTTATTAATCGTCGCCGCGCTCTACACGCGGCGGATGCGGTTTCACGCGACGACCATCGCGAGCGAGCAAGTAAGCGGGCGCATTCGCGCACTCGCGCGCTCGCCCGCTCGTGTCAGGGTCACGAAAGAGATATGCAGAGTTCACACGCGAGCTCCATCGCGCGCTCAGACTAACGCGTGCGCGCGCGTGCACGTATACACACCACGCCGGATATATCGAACCCTTATGCATAATGCATTAAGGGATGACGGGAAATATGGATATATTACTCGCCAGAGGCCGATGTTATTCTCCCCCGCGCCTCACCCTGGCTAATATTGATAAGGAACCAACGGAGCCACGAACGCTCGCGACGAGGACGAGCGGTGTTCATTAAGGCGCGCTTTATGTCGTTATTGTCGTTATCCGGGAACACGTCGAAAGACGTGCCGCGGAGTTTGATGAGAGCGCCTCGGAAAGGATTGATTCCACCGTCACTGCGAATCTCAAAGAGACAGAGAGGGAGAAAGAGAGAGGGAGAGAGAGAGAGAGAGAGAGAGAGAGAGAGCTCTCGAAATAACTCGGCGCCGCTAAAAACCGTTTCGAAATCGCTCGAGTGCGACGGTTAATAAAGCGTACATCGCGAGTGCATATCGCGAGGGCGAAATTATCTGCTGGTCAGCGCAAATCGACCTCAACTCTCCAAAAAGAGAGATCGTTTTATACGCCGGCGTTTTCCCGTTACGCGTCGAGATCGCACTCCGTGATTCCATTCCGCGAGGGAGCGAGCGAGAGAGAGAGAGAGAGAGAGAGAGAGAGAGAGAGAGAGAGAGAGAGAGGGAGGGAGGGGGAGGAATGGGAAAGAGAGCCGCGGAAATAACGCGGGAATTTCTGGCGGACGTGACCTCGCGCGCCATGCAAATCCCGCAAGAAATATTAAAACGGGGATAAAACCGATATCGGAAGCATAACGCATATTTCCTGGGCGAATTGGGCCATTTCGATGGGAAAAAGCGACCGCCCGGTTCGCGTATGTTTTTTTGCCAACCGTAGGATAAAGAGGGAGAGAGAGAAAGAGAGAGGGGGGGGGGAGGAGGACGCGCAGATGTACGGACACATTGCGCTGATGTATCGCGCGATTCGCCAAGTCGATCGTTTCGCCGTTTCGATTCTTCGCTGAGCGAAGCTGACCTGATTAGCCCGCCTGAACCGGCTCGGTCACCGGGTTTCCGGTCTGACCCGTACGACGGCGAGAAATAAATTCCGTTGAGCGTCGAGCGCAACGACGACGGCGGTCGCTGTCTCTCGCCGCCACCATTAGAAGGCACGGCAAAAATGCGGGGTAACCTCTCGCGGCTCTGATCTCCCAGCGGAGACCGCGCTTTTCCGGCCGCCCACAATTCATCGTTAACACCTAACGCGAGGTCGTCTCTCTCGAGGGCGAGAGAGCCAGTTTATTCAGCGACCGGCCGAGCGCTCGGGGCGCGTTTCCGCGGCTATGATCGAAAAACGATCCTTCTTCCTCTTTTTTTCGCTCTTCTTCTTCTTCTTTGCCTTTTTCCCTTCGACAAAATCAACACCGAAAGGATGTTCCCGAGTGTTCTCTGGGCGCGCGCGCGCGCGCGCGCCCGCGTGCTTTTAATGAACACGCCGTGACATTGATTTCGAGCGGAGGCGAGCTCGCGAGAGAGCCGCGAGCGGAATAAGTTTCAAGCGCGCCAAGGCTTGCCTCGCGCTCATCTTGGCTCGTCAAAGATATTTCTTCCGTCAATAGCCGCGAGTGTCGCGGTATCACCCCTCTCAGGGCTCTCGCCCCTCCCCCCTCGCGGAAGAGTGCTCCTCGGTTCGAGATCGCGCGAAAGCGACGAATTCTCCGACGAGGATCATTATTGCAGGCAACCATCGGTGTCGGTCCATTTTCGCTGTTATCGCGGCGAGCACGACTCGCAACCCTTATCCGGCCGGGAGCCGGAGAGGGGAAGCGCCGGGAGGAATCGTTAAAGCGAAGGAAAGGGCGAACCTGGCGTGGCGATCCGCTTTCAGAAAAAAAGTGACTCGAAGAGAAAGGCACGCGCGCACGCGCAGTGATAATAATCGCAGTAATGGCGTGGCGACAAACGACCGGCGCGACCGCGAATTAATTAGTCGCGCGAAAGCTTCGGGAATGATTCATCAGCGACATGCGGCCGGTGCGAGCGATGTTTACGCGCGTCGGCGTCGCGATAATTTGGACAGCTGATTCTGGATAACTCCATGACCGATCGCGTTGACCGACCGACCGAGACGAAATTACGATCGTTCTTGTAGACCGAGCGACTGATCCCGAGCCGATGTTTGGATCTTGCAATTCGCAATTCGCGCGCCCCCCCCCCCCCATTCGAAATCCGTTTAAATTCGTGATCCCAGCGCGCTGCTCGTGTCAACGTCTTCGCGCTCCCCGCTTCTACGATGAAGATGTCACTGTAGGCGATTCGGGGATTCCCGGCGCGCCGTGTTTTCCGGATAAATCCAGGCCAAACGAGATGATCCGCCGCGCTTATCGATTCCTGATCCTGATGAAATCGGAAACCGGCTCGGCTCGGAACGGCGCCCAGTCGCGCGACAGCGCGACAACACATTACTCATCCGGCGTCATGTTTGTCAGTCCGACTTCCGCGCGGGAGGGATCTCTCCCTTTCTCCTCCCCTGGCTCTGTCTATGTCGGCTGCGAGGTATAATTGTCGCGTTATCCGATAATGCGAATGTACGACGCGACGCGGATCGCGAGCGCCCCGCGGCGCGCCCTCCCCCGATCCCTAGACGCGGGGTTAAGGACGAGGGTTGTTCGGCCGAGCTCGGGTCGTTAAAGGGGATCGGCGTTGTCGGTCGCAGGGGCTCGTAAATCTCCGCCCTCGCGCGAGCGAATTGCGCGAGCGGGGCGGGGGGAGGGTAGCAGCAGAGCCGCGGATCAGCGAGATAATGAATTAATGAATTACAAAGTCGATCGGAAGGAGCGCCGCGAATGAGGGGCGCGAGATCAGCCGCGCTCGGACAACCCGATGACCTACAATCGAGGGCGAGACCCGCCCGCAATTAGGGATGAATCGCGCGCGCGCTGAAGCTGTCGAGTCCCGCAAATTGTTTTGCAAATTGCATCGCTCCGTCGGACGACGGAGATGGAGAATCGATACCATCGATTAGATGGGATATTAGTGCGAGCATTAGAATAATGCTCATCGCTTCCGCGATTAGGAGGCTTTCATTGTCGCGCGCTTTGACGAGCCGCGCCGCTCGGGATCGCTCTCGCCGCGGATTCTCGCGATCGCGCGTAATCTCTCTGCTGCCTGTGAGCCTGTAAAAGTTTCTATTGACGAACGAGGGGATGATGGAGGGGGGGAGGAGCCGTGAAAGTCGCGTGGAAATGAGCTCGGGCGGGAGCTCGAGCGATCTGCGTTTCTTTGATAATTGAAATTCTCGCGGATCTTTTGGTCGGGCGATCGTTTTATTAAACGCATATGAAAACGGGGAGAGATTTTCAACAAGTTGGCGGCCCTTTAATATTCCCCGCATAATAAGCGGTAGCACTCGCCGAACTCCTCCTCGCTGAACTTTCGGCGGCCCAAGCGCGAGCGCGCGGTGTATATTAACGAGGACGAAGGAGAGGACGCGGTTGGAGCGGAATGTCAAACGCAAACCGGAGATCGGGATAAATGAATTTCTCTCTCCGCGGATCCGTTTTTCTCTTTTCCTCGCGACTCTGCAACTTTCTCCCTCCCTGGGGAATAAGACGGCGTTTGCGGGTACGTCAGCTGAAACTCGCGCTTGCCCTTGATGGCGCGCATCGCGGGATCGATCTCGCGATGCGGGATCGCGGGCACCCCACGAAATATTTCGCGGGAATCGCGAATGTAAGGCTCGGACACGAGGTGCGAGTCGAAGGAGTTGTCGGAAAGGTTCGTTTTATTCCCGTGCGCGATCGGCGGCAGCTGTCGCTCTAAAACAGGCCCTTCGGCGTGCCCTTCGTTCGCTGATTCGGCAACATGTTGACGCTCGCTGAAACGGACGATAAATCCGACGAGGGCGAGGGCGAGGATCGTAACGTCAAGCTCGACGACGACGACGACGACGACGCGCGGAACCGCGGCGGCTTTTACGGCGACCATCAAAATCACGCGACCTCTGCTCCGCCGCCGAATGAAAGTTGCGAGCAAGTTTCCGCGAGGAAAACAGCAGCATCCCAGATCATCGTGTCGTCGTCGAGGAGCTGTCGTTGCAAAGCGTCGAGCCTCCGGTTGTCGAAGACGTGATCCGAAGCGGAAGATCAGTTGGCCTTTTCCCGCGAGGCCGAAGAAGAGAGAGAAGAGAGCGGTCGCTGATCTTGTCGCTGGAAGCAGGAAGCGAGGAGCCCTTCAGAGGCGCGTGCCCCTTCAGAGCGATGCTTCTTCCGAGAAGCGTAAGAATCCCCTTACGGGGGATCGCCTGGACTCGTCGGGGCCGCGTGCGCTTTCCAACCCCCCTCCTCCTCCTCCTCCTCCTCCTGCCCCTCCTCCTCCTCCTCCTCATTCCCATTCACGTAAATTCGCTGGGTCACGGGTTTACGGCCGCGGCCGTAATCGAACTGGCGGGCCCCCGCCGCCTTTCATTGCCCGCGTAAAACGTTTCGATTTGCAATTTCGCCGCGCTTAACTGCCGCGCGCTTTAACTTCCGCTCGGCCGTTTAGATAGAGGAGGCCGCGCCTTCCCCGCGCTCGTTTCTCCCCCGGGCGCCACCGTCCTCGGGAATTGTAGCTACCACCTCGCCGTTCTAATAGCGGGGCTCGTTCTTGTCCCGAGACGCTGAGAGTGCATTACGAGCGCGCATCGGCGTGCATGGCGAATAGCCGGCGACGCGTTTTCACGTCCAGCTGACGGCGCAAACGCGTTCGTCGCTCGTTCGTTCCCGACCAATCCCGCGATACGGAGAGATCCGGAACTGACGGGGAATCGACGACGAGCCGATGTCGGAGAATATTAACAACTGCCTGGAGCGGAACGGAGACACTTTGCTGCCCTCCCTAAGGGAGGTTTTCGTGCTTTTCGCTTTAAAATTACGGTGTAATGCCCGCAGGATCTTCCAAAGCGACGCATGGATCCTCGAGCTTCGTCGAGCAGCGTTCGATATCGAGGGATCTGAAGGAAACTTTGATCCTCGAAGAGCAGATCGAACATCGGCGAAACCGCTCGATGGCATTTAACGCGAGAGACGAAGAGGCTCTCGCGATCCCGCCGCTTCCGGTTCCCGTGCTGCTTCCGTTGCCAATTATGGCAGCGAGCATCGCTGTTCGATTCACTCGAGTCTGCTCGAGTCGGGGGAGGGCGAGGGAGCTATCGAGCGGGGGAGGCCGACCCCCGAAAACTCGGCGCAGACTTCGGGACGCCTGGACGAGACAGCGGAGCGCCACTAAACGGAAATGGCAGGGTCTTTCCGAGGGCGCGCCGCCCCGCCCCCCCTCCTCCTCCTCCTCCTCCTCCTCCCTCGATTCTGCGACGCGGAGGGACAGACGGGGGCGGGATATCGTGGCCGATAAATTACGCGGCACCGGGCCATCGCGCTGTCGCTTTGCGTTTCCGCAGTTTACAGCTTCGCGCCGTTTGCGAATCAGCCGCATTGAATCTCGAACATTGAACGTTACCTATTAAAGGGCTATACTTTCGAGCGCCGTCCCTCCCAAACAGCTCGCCGTCAACCGGATGTTGCGCTCTTTGGAAACAGCCGCGAAACGGTTTCGCTGCTATTGATCCGTCGATTCTCATAATCGATGCGCGAATGCGATGAAGCGTTCGCTTTCGAATCATGCGGGGAGCTAAAGCTTTTAAAAATTGCTCGATTTCTCGCAGCGGATGTAGCGGCTGTGCGTTTCGCCGAACGGGCGAGATGGGTGAGGGGAGGGCGAAATTAAGCCACACGCGCTGTCGTGGGGAGTTTTCTTCTCTTCGGAGACAAAGCTGGAGACTGCCAAACTAAATTATTACCGACGTCGAATTTTCGTTATTTTATTGTCGCTTTCGTTGTAATCGTTGCGGTGCTTCGTATCGAGGGAGAGACTCGCGGTCGCCTTTTATGAACCACGCCGTAGGTGTGCTTCGTCGAGAGATAAAGGAAGGCGCGATGCGTTATCGTTGCTAAGATATGGTTTCTTTGTCGCGTATACGATGATACTACAGTTGGCGCTCCTCTTCCCCCTCTTCCTTTGCACGTTCCAGCAGGATCTGAGCCGCCTCCTCGCGTTTCGAAACAATTCCGATTGAAAGGGCGGCGGCGCGAATAAAAAAACGCCGCCAAAGTCCGAACACGCGCGAACGGTGCGACGCCAATGAGGACGCCAATGTTTTCACCCCGTCGCGGGCGTGACGTTCGATCGAATGATTTTTCCACATCCGCATTGGCGTTATCAATCAATTCAGAGAATTATCGAAAATTTGGATTCCGGAAGGATCGGAGATTAATTCGGAGCTCGGATATCGCACCGATGTTTGCCGTTTAGCTCGCGATGGCAGGATAAAGTCTGATCGCGTATCTCCCGAGCGCGATCTTGTTGGAAACGTCGATCGGCGTGCCGAGGAAACGTAAAGATCGCCTTCGTCGCGGGGGCGACGCGGCCATATCCGTTTCACTTCAGCGTGAGAAAGTCCGCAGTCCCACGGAAGTTAATCGCGCGAGCGTCGAGCCGTGGAATTAGGTGGGACTCGAGACGGATTGCCGCGTGTTCTGAAATAACACGAAGAATTTCTCGCGAGAGTTTAGAAACGTGAATAGAAATTTTAGCGGAACGTGAGGGGAAGTCCTAATCGAGGTGCGAGTGCCGAGTGGGATTAGGGACTTGATTAAGGGCGCGTTCGCAGTCACGCGTTTGCGGGCGCATTCCCATACAGAAGGAATTCTCATTAGCCGGAGACCGGCGATGTAACGATATGCAACGGAATACACGTATCCGACTATCCGCCGGATGTCGCCCCGTGAATTCTCGTCTCTGTGAATCAGCGCGGCGAAAGTCGCTGTCGTCTGTCCTCCGCATGAAAACGAGCCTTCCGATGACGATCCGATCCGGATCGGGCAGGAACGTGTCGCGCGCTGAATAGCCATCCGCGTATCCACGAGACGCGTTCAACTCCTGATGAGTGCCGAGATCAAGAGGAGCTACGTCCGCCGGGGGATTCCCCGCGGATTCCTCGCGGGTTTGCGAGACAGCCGGAAACATCGCGCGGAGTCTTAGCCTGGCGCGTGATTTATCAGCAGTCTCGCGCCGCCCGCTGCTTCGGCCCTTCGCGCGATGAAATATCGCGCCTGCTGATTTAAGGTTACAGTGGAAGAAAGCGGCAACGGCAAGATGGAAATGAAAGCGCGACCGGTAGGGTAGGGTAGGGGAGGATGCAGCCGGGCATAAATTAAGTCGCCACGGATCGCCGCGGCCTCTCGCGCGCCTCCCTCTTTCCGACATTATCCCGACCGATGTCTGACCGGGAAGCCTCCYCCGSSGKGGGGAGGGGGGGGGGAGGGGCTGCCCCGTTATCGCGCGGCCGTACAGAATCCCGGCGCGCGTATTACGCGTAACACTTATCCTATCCGCGATAATTTATCGACATAAGACTCGACCGCGGGAGACAGATCGGCGTTGAACCCTCCCCTCCACCCCCGCACCATTCGCGAGATTAACTCAAAACTTGCCGACTATAACCTATAAGATAGCGCTCTCGATATTTCACTCCGCCCGGGCGCCCGTAACTCCTGATTTACGCGGGCTTTTCAAACGATGTTATCGAACTGTAAAGTAGGAATAAAATAAAGTGATTTATCGGACGTACGTGTGTCGATAATATTTTCCGTCCCGCGCCGTAAATTTCACCGTATCGGTATGTCGGCGGCGTTAAGTGCAGATCATGAAGAATTTCTATCCGGCGATACTTGGACCTCGCGATCCCGCTCCGCGCCGTATCCAAATACCGGACACGCTTCCGCTTCCATCGTTAGCCGCGAGCTCTCCCGTTCTCCTGGTACGCCCCTTCTCCCCCATCCCTCTTTGCTGGAACGGCACGTTCGGTGCGCGAGCTGATAAATAACGTTATTTATTAGCGAATTCGTTTCTGCTCGCACGCATTCGCGCGCCGAAAATGCCGGCTGAATGCGTAAACGCATTCGTTTCCCCGTCGTTTCCGGCCGTTTCCGGCAGCGACTCGCGCTTCGAATCGGCGATCCACGTGTCGCCCGTAAAATCGCGAAATCAAGTTCGGAGTTCTTAATGTCTCCTTGCGTCCTTTTACGAGATTAGAAGGTGATGGGCGATGAGCGTTGCCTCTTGATACTTGAGATACTTGGACAGCTCGGAGGAACATTATCGTTCATCGTCTCGATAGAAATGAAGAAATCAGCGATATTGCGTCAAAGGTATACTCGTATGATCAGCTTATCTTCACGCGAAGCAAGCTTCGTGAGACAAATTAATCTCTTGCTTTCGATTCCAAGCATCGACGATCTTATCATCGAAACCGCTATGAAGTCCGATGAATGCTCGTTATGCTCATGGAAAATGACGGAGGCCATTTTATCGATCGAAATCTCTCCTCTTCTAGAAATAAATCTCGAATTTTACGAACGCCCGACTCTCACGGTAACCCAACTCGTCGCGATTAGCCGAAAATCCGTGATTTTTCCATGCCATCATAGCAGAGGCTTCTCCGCCGAAGGAGAAGCACATAGTTTGCGGATGTTAATGCGCACAAGCGGAGATTCGGCCTCCCCCTCTCTCGCAGTTATTTATCGGCCCATGAATCATGCATGAGGCTTTAGGCGCCCTGAAACGCGTTTTTTTTTCAAGGAGCGGACGTTGCTGACCAAGCTACATAGAGTCGTCTCGGAACGTCGTTCCCGGGATCGCGCGCGGATCCCGAAGAAGAGACAATGTAAGGGAGAGAGCGCACGAAATTCCGGCGAAACTCGTTTCGAGTTTTCCGAAACGACGTAAACGCGTAAACGCGTCGCGACGCAGCACGTGTTTCGCCCGCGGCGAATTTCGATCGAGCGCGTCAACCAGTCCGGCGATCTATCCGCTCGAGCGCAGACGAATCCTTGAAGAGCCACGAGCGGTCTTGTTCTGGTCGCTTTGGTCCCGTTAATCCGCCGATCTCTTCTTCCTCACCCCTTGATACTCCTCTGCTTTGCTGCTGTTGCCGTGACACAAGCGTGGCGTCATCTTTGTCACGACCAGGCCACGACAAATGTAATTTCTTCTCTTCTCGATTTCGAGCGGTCGATAATTCTGTCGGAACTTGCGCCAAGTCTCTTCGTTCCCGCGGTCGCACGCGGCTGCCCGATAAACGGCCGGAGGTCATCGGTAACGGGTAACAGGGACCATTTTACCGATTAGATTTGCTCTTTAACGAGCAAACTTTGCGACTGTGGAAGAAGCAAGAAATTAATTTACGCTGTACGCCCAGCATCATCCATTCTCCCTTTCCGCGTGCGCGTCCTCCTTTCCCCCTCCTCCCCCCCCCCTCGTCAGGGGGAGGGGGAGACGAGATCGTGCGTTGTCGATTCGCGATTCGCGGCGAGTGACGGACGGGAAATTTTATCACACGGAACCGTGCCTTCGTTTATCCGCGCCTATCGATCCGCTGGCCGGACGCGCCCGCGGTGTACCGTTCGCAAGAACGGTCTCGTTAATTTGCAACACATGCGGAAGTTCGGAACTTCCGATGCGCGAGGACGAATGGTGCGTGCGAATGCGGTTGCGTCCTGACTGCGGCGGGATTTCGCGAGGGGGGGGGGGTGGGCGAGAAGCGAGGGGAGGAGCGCTTCGAACTCGCGGGGAGAACTCGGCATCGATCTCCGTATCGCCGAGCGAGCCGTTTAATTAATGCGCTTCAGATTGATCGCGCAGTTTGGCCAATGCGACGACGAGCATCAATCCTAAACGGAGCGAGGAGACAATCGAGCCGTGGCCAACGTTTCGTATCGCCGATGACGATCGTCATCCGTGCGCGCCCGATGATCGCCGAATGCGGAACGCGCCGGACGGTGAGAAAACTCGCGACGGAGAGCCGATCAGAGGCTTCTTTCAGAGGCGCGCGTCTGAAAGGCATTCTCCCTGGTGCCCTGGTTCCGCGGAGACGCCTGTTACGAATGATGATGAAAGAGATAGAATCGCGTATTCCGCGGCGCGCGACACGCGCAGGCGCGTGTGCGGGGGACAGGCAGGCGGTTTTGAGTCGTCATCCCCTTCCCAACGTGAACGTGCAGGCCAGCACGCCCTCTCCTCCTCGCTCCGCGCCTTTCGCCTGATTCGCGATAATTGATTTAATTGATTTTGCACGCGCTACGTCATTATTGATGCGTGTAAACGCGGATGCGGCCGAGGGCCCGTCTCGCGACACGTTAAAATCAGCGATCCGATCCAGTTGTCGGCCAATGGCGCACGAGGGACACGTCCGTTCATCCAGCAACGGCAAACTGCCGGCTGGCCTCGCGAATCAACGGTGCACGAACGCGAAACGTCGAAACATATCCAAAAACGCGACCGCGACACGTCCGATCGACCGCCATGATGCCGATCATCGATCCGGCGTTCCTTTTAATTTGCATTCTAGTCTCTAGCCGCTTTTCGGTTATCGCTCCGAAATGTACGATTTAAATGCTCGACGCGGGATATTTCTCCGATGGAAGTGAGCCATTAGGGAAACGAATAGCCGACTTTCCAGTTGTTGCTGCAAAACGGAGCACAATCGTTCGACGCGAATCGAGAAGCCCAGATTTCCCACGGGCTTTGGATGATCAAAGAGAAATCTCTTTGTTGGCCTCGAAACACTCGACGAGAGATACGACGAGGCAGATTAAGCCGCGAGTGGAAATGCACGATTTGCACGATGTATGATAAACATAATGATTCGTCAAGGAGTTCTCTGCGATTGGAGACTGCCGAATTAGATAATTACCGATGAGAATCGACGAGCGAATCAGACCTTGAGCTTCCGTTGTCATCTTATTGCTGTAATCGTTACATCGTTATCGCGGAACTGCGTTCCCAAGCCGCTAAGTTGAATCAGAATCGCGAGGAACCTGAAGCGACGGAACAAAGATCCTACTCGCTACTTTTATAAGCTACTGTTGGCCGTTGTTGGCCCTTTGTCGGGAACAAAACAGGTCGCGATGCGTCATCATCGCTTCGAGACATCGATGGCTTTGTATACGATATTTGGCACTCCTCTTCTTCCTCCTCTTCCTCCTCGAATTACTCAATCGGATCGGAAGATGAAAAGCCGCCTTCGCGCATTTCAGAATCTAACGATTCCTTAAGAGGCGGCGGCAGCGGCGCGATTGAAGACGCCGCCAAAAGTCCGAACAGTGTACAATTTGCACAATTCGGCGTAACTGAAGGCTGAATTCGCTTTAATACGCCGACGAACTTTGACTCGACCGCGAGAGACGCGGAGAGACGAGAGGAGCGTCGTCGACTCGATCTCGAGGTATCGTTCGATACGAAATCGACTATATTACATTTCGTAGTAAACACTCGCTCGTGAGTACCGTCCATACGTTCGTCAAGTCCTTTCGCCGCCTATCCGTCCTCTCGACGCCTACATCGTGTCCCTGGTGACAGCCTAGCTATGGACGATGCCTAGCGAATATGAGCTCACCACGGTGGACATTACGTCACGTTTCGCTGGACATTTTCCGCTGAAATTGCTGCGAACTACGAGCACGCGGAGCACGCGGCACAAACTTGTTAATTTATTTGCTAATTAGCCGCGAGAGTCCACGAATGAACGTGCACAAGACGCGATTTTTACACCTCCGATGACTCCGAGGATACTCTTTCTACTCGAATTTTCCGTCTTTCTTCTTTCGTAGGAAATAAAATTTCTCCATGGCGCATGCAGACGAGATACGTGGACGAAATATTTGTTTGTACTCTGAGATGCCGTTCCCCGATGCGATGCGGAGATCGATGTAAATAAATAAAGCAAGGGAGAATATTATCGTGCACGTTTCTGCAAGACGTTGATGCAAGACGATGGAATTGTCTCCATTCGCAAACAAACGCCGTTCGATGGGCATCGCGATGGATATTCCAAGCAAATGGAGCCGATATTTTTTTTCACCGCACCCGAGTCTGTCTCTGTCTATTTTTCATGTCTGACTACGAGTCAACCCGCCTGTCTTTCCACTGCACACGCGTCTGACCGTTCGCGGCGGCCCGTCTTTCTCTATTTTCTAATCTGCGTCGAGGCTATCGCGCAACGCGAGTCACGGATACACGCCGCTAATCCGGTATTCGCTTCATCAAGCACCGGCATGAAACAGGCTGACAGAAACAGGGGCAGGAGCTGCGAAAAAGACGAGGACTGGAACAGGGCGAGCGAGGGCGAGAAAGGAAATAAAACAATGGGATTGTGATTGTGACAGAAACAAGGATAAGGGATTGGGACAGGGATCGAGACCGGAACTGGGATAGAAAGAGAGCTTCAGAGAGAGAGAGAGAGGGAGAACTTGCACGCACCGTGACATTTAAAATAAGATTGAAATCAAGGACTCGAAATCTTACTTAGCTCGTTGCGCCGGAAAACAGTAATCAATTCCTCGCGAGCTATCGTGGGACGCGAACGACAGCGGGAAAAGTTTCGCCGTGTCCGTGGATCCGTTTTTACATCGTAGTCGAAACAATTAAAAGCCGGGGAATCCCCGAAGGGAATCGAGATCTCGATCCAACGAGCGCGTCGTCATCTCCAGATCTTCGCGAGATCTTTCTTTCGCTCATCGATTATCAATCCGCGGACTCGGAGGACAAGAGGCTTTCGGTCGCGTCGTCGTCATCGAGAAAGCAGCAAAGATTTTGCTGAACAATTAGACACGCCAGAAAGCTGAAATGGCTGATCACCCATTCACTCATCGCGCGTCCTCTTCTCTATCGCACGCAAATGCGATCCTCGAAGACGCGGCGAAATGGCAGAACCATTGACGTCAAAGAGAATCGCGCTGTTGGAGAGACGACGGGTCTCCTCGGCGCTGTCGTATCGATCATGTTTTTGGCCCTGACGTGCGTCGGAGTGTCTTGGCCATCTGAAAACACGTCCGACTTGCTGCTCGGCGAGGATCTACTCCCGAGATTCCGCATTAGCGACGCGAACAACGGCAGGAACACGGCCAACCAGGACTGGGATTAAAGCGTCCCTCGCTCGCCGATGCTTGCCCAGCACTCGGACGACGTCCTCGAGCGGATGCAGGTCCTGCGGGAGAGCCAGGTGGCTCTTGTATCCCGGAACACGCGGAGACTGGCTGGCCAGCAGCGCGGAGTAGCGCTCTGCAAGTTTTCATTGGAGAATGAAGTTTGCGCGTTATCGATCATCGGATGCCCGGAGGTATCGGGACAAAGCGTTCACCTGGCCGATCGTGTCCTCAGGAGGAAACATTATTCGCCGGACTTGCCACCCCCCCGAGGAATCGGGAAACTCGGAGCGCGAAGTAGGCGCTCGCTTTGTAGGCGCGCACGCGTGCTCCGAGCAAGCGTTATTCGTCCTCCCCGCTTAAATGCTCAAGTCTCCGTTTTTCGAAGCACGTCTGGAGCTTAACCGCTTCGCTTAAGAATCGAGAACCGCCAAGTTCCGAGAGTTTCCACTTGGAGGACAAATCGGTCCGAGATTAGCCACGAAGAGTGGGCAGATTCGAGCCGGATTCGGCGAGAAGGACATTTTCATAATTTTCCAGCGTACGACAACATTATCGGAGCATTATCTCGCGGAGTACGCGGAGCACGCGATCGAGGTCGGACGGAGGTCGGCTTGCCTGCCACTCGTTCGAGGTTAAACCAATAACAATCGGCGCTGTTTTAAATTACCCCGTGGGACCGGGTGTCGATAGGGCGTACGGACACGGAGCGCGGCTGGCAATGTGCACCACGCGTGTGTGTATCCATCTGGATCAACCGTAGCCCGGAACCCATCTGGAATAGATGGTCTGGCTCCGGCTGCGTCAGCTCCGGTAACGTCGTTACCGCTATCGTCGTAATCATATTTCGCCGTGCAAGACCGCCCCACCAAACGAGATTACGCCACTGACGGCGAGATAGCGGACGAGAAAAAGGAAAGAAAGGAGACGCCGCGGAGAAAGAGCGAAACGAAGAAACGCCAAAGGGAGGAGGGGGCGGCGGAAGGGGAGGCGGAGGAAACTATTGAGATAGAAAAAAAGAGAAGAGAAGGGAAGAACAGGCAGGAGAGGCAGGAGGGGCAGGGAGGGAGGGAGATGGAAGAGCGAGGTGGAAAAACGCGAGGAAGAAAGGGTGGGTGGGGCGGGAGCGGGAGCCCACGGCAGGCTTTACCTTTGCCTCTCATTTACATCGACATTATGCATTCAGACCCCATGTGCGTTAACCCGGCCATGCGGACTTGATTCAATCTCGCGGAACGAGCTGCGAGGAGTATACTCCGCGCCCGGGCCGAGTTTACCGCGATGGCGCTCTTCGTGGTCGAAGGAACGACGATGAAACGAGACGACGAGAAGACCAGCCCGCGCGCATCAACGATGAGCGCGTCCGCGAGCCCGAGATCGTCTTACGCTAAGCCGTGGGATTGGATACCTCCCGTCCTGCTTCGCGAGCGAGCGATCGCGAAAGCCCGACGCGAATCCGCGCCGTTTATCCGCCAATCGATTCGCATTCACGCTCGATCGCATTCGTCGCCCTTTTCTCGTCGAATGGCAAAAGCCTGCTTTGCCAAAAGGAAGGACAGGCCAAGAAAGAAACAGAGAGGGAGGAATAGGACGACGCCGATGGTCGAAACGCTGTTTGTGGGGGCTTCCCCGATTCCGCGGGACGCGCGTGCGACGCGAGGAACGGAGGTTATCCGGCCGCGTTATCCGCCGGTGGATAACGAACTTTTCGATTTGACGGGGAATGTGACGGGGGCCAGCCTGCGAGAGAGATAATTCGATTAGCGCGAGATCCTCCCCCTCTTGGCTACCGTTCGCTCGTGACCGCCACTTTGTTGTTTACTTTGAGAMCCCCCCCGCCTGCTTAAAATGCATTGGCTCGTGGCATAGCGTGGTATCTATCGGGTCGGCGGCGGCGGCGGCGACGACGGCGACATTTGCTTTGCATAATTACGCGGCCGAAAATTGATAATGTCATTTCCCCGCGACGGTGCGCGACGGTAATCGTTATTTCGTCCTATCAGACACGCCGACATTAATTAGAGCGCAGCACGCGTTAATTATTATTAACGACTGGCACGCGGCGACTGCAAAACGTCAAATCTCACGCCTCCCCCTCCCCGGATCGATAAACGCGACGCGGATGGCAGCCGAGGTAAAAAGTAAACTCGACGATTCGCTCGTCGACGAGCCCGGGCAGGTGAGAGCCACTTTGTGGCCGGTTCGCAAAAAAAAATTCTCTAGCCTTTCCTGTAGTTGCGCCCGTCGACGGAAACGTCACCGTCACGCGAAACGATACGTAAAATAAATGATAAGGATGTTTCACTCGTGTTAATTCGATCGATAATAGCCGCATCAGAGTTCTCGCCGAATCATGACGCTTGAGCGTTATTAGCGCGGCTGTGAAAGAAGAGATTAACGATATACCGCGGATCCGCAAAAATAATACGCCTCTGCGAAACAATGCTTCGATGGATGCCACCCCATGGGTGGTCCTGTTTGGCACTTACGAGAACGTTTGCGAGAAAACCGTTCTTCCCCGTTTACGATATCGCGGATTCCCGCGGTGAAGCTGCGCGGGAATTTTCATGAAAAAAAGAAAAGAGGGAAAAACGAAGAGGAAGAACGAAGAGAGGAAGAAAAAGGAAAGGGACGCGGGATGGAGGGAAGAGAGAAGGTCGCGCTGGAAGATGGCATACTCGGAGCGGGGCGCGGCGGAATACGGCGGGCGGGCGGGGTTGGGAGGGGAGAGAGCGCCGGGAGAAGAAGGAGGCGCGTAAACCGGATGTCCCGGGTTTCCGCGCGGGTAGCGTAATATCGTAAAGCCGATTTCGCCGCCCAGGCGAAAAGGGCGTCGGTAGGACGGCAAAGCCCTTTCCACGCGCGCGTGCTTGCCGCCCGCGCGCGGGCGGGCGGCTGTGTAAGTGGAATAAATTTCGCGGCAACAATTCGACGACGATCCTGCTCCAATCGGCGCCGGATATACGCTCCTATCCGCTCCCATCCGCGTGGCCGGAGAATCCTAGAATCGCCGGGCCGGCTGATGGATTCGCGCGCGCTCCTCCCCGCGTACCGTCCTGCCCCAAATCCATTCCGTTTTATTGCCCCGGCGATACATAAATTTTTATTCAATTTGATTTGCCACCATTGCTATGGTAATAGGGCGGAAAGGAGTGCGGCGCGCGTCACACACGACCGCGCTCCACCACAGCGGCTCTCGTTCTTTCGCCTTTCCTCCATGCGTGCGTCCTTTCGTCACCTACAAGCCGACGAGCGGCTTCTTCCATCGTCCTCGCCCCCGCTCCGCCGATCGGCGATTACTCGAAACGGGCATTTCGCGGCTTTCGCTCACGCTCTAAATGCGCCATTACGGCGCGATCGGACGATCCCGAATCCGTTTCCTTCCAGGAGGAGCGAAGGATCGAGCGAAGTGGAGTGGACTAGGGAGGGGACTCGATGTCACTTTTTGCGCATTAAGATCTCCCAGATTTGCGAAAGCGATGCTTTCGCGGACTGCGGATCCTTTCTTCTCCCCCTCTCTCCCCTTCTCCTTCTCTCTCTCTCTCTCTCTCTCTCTCTCTCCCTCTCTCTCTTCTCTTTTCTCCTTCTCAGATCCTTTCGCCTTTGGTACTCACTTTATGTACGGAGGGCAGGGCGGGCAGCGCTCGGCGTTTAATTTGCCAAGGAAAAATCGTCCGTCTCCTGATGATGGTTCGTTTCGCCGTTCGTTTCAGAAACGCGTCGCTTATAACGCGGAGATGGGGATGAGGGGTTGAATCAAATACACTCGCGTGTACGATCCTCGTTTCTTCTATTCCCCCGAGGTACAGTACGCCTCGTGCGTGCCGCTGTCGATGCCGTGCAAAGTCCTTCGGACGCGTTTCCTGCGCGGTCGCGCCTCGATAACGGCCGTGGAGAAGCGGCGTTTTATTGATGCGTAAACCCGATTTCTCCTCGGGTACGTGAGGGGGATACTCCTTTTTTTATTGAGCTAACTTCCTTTACGATACAATTATATCGCCGCTGCGTGGCGTGGCGTTCTTTTACTGGTCCACGCTCGCGGAGTGAAGTGAAGAGCTGGCCACCGGCCACCGGGGGTAAAAGCGAGATGCACTAAACGTACTTGCTTCCTTTTCTCCTGAAAATTTCGAAATTTATTTTGAAAGGAAAAAGAAAGGCATAGAAAAGTTTCCCAAGCGATAAAATAATCCCCGTCATCATTGGATCGATCGATTGTCGGTTGTGGCGATGGAGGCGCCGCGGCTTTGAGTCGACGCTCGAAATCGGAAGCAAGAAATTAATTTGTACACGCCTTCAGGCTGCACGAATGAGGAATCGTCGCGGGACGAACTTGTGGGAGGTGAAAAACGCGAGGTGATCATTGGACGGTATATTATCATTATCGATTATCACATTTCATTCGTTGAGGGGTGAAAAAGCGACTGTGAAGGAGAGTCTCTCCTACGAACCATCACCGTAACCATCCCCCTCCGCGTGGCGACTGTGCAAATTCCTCTTCCTGGTGCGATGCTATTCCTCATATTGTCAACATGCCGTGTGGCAGTCCACCGATCATCGTTCGTGACGGGCGAACCCTCCGCCCCTCTCGCTCCCCCCCTCCCCCCTCCCCCCCGAGACTTCGTCCGGCAGGCGGGGCACGGAGGGAACGTTCGCCCGCGTCGCGGGCGCGTCGAGGCGCGAAGAGCAAAGAGAGGAATCTCCGAAGTGGCGAGATCGAGTTTGGATCGGCGCCCGTGGAAATCGTCGTCGTCGTCGTCTTCGTCGTCGTCGTCGCCGGCGTGGAAATTCCGCCTCGATTTTCGGTCGGCCGCTGTTTATTGGGTCGCCGCCGGCGGCTCTCACGTATGCGCTTCACGGAGAGCGACCCCATCCCTGGCCAGGCCTGGCCTTCCACATCGGCCCTGACGCGCGGCACGTGACCCGCGGAAGGGCCGCAGACGGAACGGGAGGTGGGAGGGCGACTGCCGGAGGTGCGATGGAGGCTGCACGTGACACACATATTGCTGCCTATCTTCGGTGCCAGAAAAGGCTCTGGCTTCCTGCCGCTGCTCGCCGCGAGCGCGATCGAGGGTGATGGGAAAAGCTAATCTTCCAGATTAAATCTCTAATTCGCGCCCGCGTCCGCCGGATCGCATCAGATCGCGTCGATCGCGTCGATAGATCGGACGACGAAGCCGAAGAAGGAAGGAAGGGCGGGGGAGGGGAGAGAAGGGGGAGATAACGGAGAGACAAGCATGCGTGTTACGTCGCGAATTAAATTTCAACTCGGGCAACCCCATCCAAGTGGACGGGAACGAGAATACACGTGGCGCGCGGTGAGACGACGAGAATTGATGGAAACGCGCCTTAAGGAGAGCGCGGGGCATAAATGCGGTGAATGAATTCGCGGTCGCCGCGAAGCTGCTTAACGACGAGTCAGGGAGGAGGATCCATCCGGCGATCGAGGAAAATTCGTGGGCGAGGCGAGAGACATCGGATGCAAGGGGAGGGGATAATTGAGTTCGCTCGTTGGACGAATCTGGTTTTTCGCGGTCCGCGGAAACTTGGTCCGCCGATTAATCAACGTGTCGTGCTCTATCTCGTTGCCGCGGCGGTTGCCTTGCATCGTCGCGCTGCTCGCCGCGGCTCGCTAACTTTATTCCATTAATATCGGTCGCGCGGCTGTTGACGCGCCGGCTTTTTAGCGCGGCGGAAACTTGCCGCGTGAAACGATTATTCTCGCGTTGCTCTAACGCGCCGCGCAAAACACGCGTCGACTGGGTCCCGATAAAACGCCGCCAAAAGGTCGCCGAGGTCTCGCGGTGACTCCTCGCTATAAATCCACCGATGAGTTTTAATTGCGCAGTCGATACACGCGCCGCAAGAATATCCCCCTGAATATCCAGATATCCGAATTGTTAAGTTTTTTGTACGAGTCATCTTTGGTTTTTGGAAAGTTTTCGGCGGTAAACAGCTTATATCGAGTATGAGTCACAAAGCCAAGTCGCAATCGTTGCCGAAACAAAGAGAGATCGCTTGCAACGAACGACAAAGCATCAGCGTCTTCAGTGTCTCTTGCGAGAAGCCAGAAGCAACGCGGTCGCACATTTGTTACTCAGTTAGAGCGATCCAGACATTGCAAGCATAAATTGTTTGACGATTAAAGAAAGTTGTTTCGTTTTCTAATGATTCTCATCTCTGCCGAATACACTCTCTCGGCAATAATAAATAAATATCTAAACGGTGTTACGCGAAATATCGACGGCGCGTTAACACGAATGCCGAGGATCGCCTCGTGCTGGATTCAATTGGAGAGATCTCCGCGAAAAGACGAGAAGAAAGACAATCGGAACAGTCGATTTGGTCGCGCGAAGCGCTTCGACTTCTCGAACCTCGAACCTCATCATCGCGTTACTCGATCCTCCGATCCTCCGATTATTCTCGCAATCGCAGGACGAGATGCAGAACGATCGACGTGAGCGAAACGGAGATTTCGTCGTTGCGCGATCAGGCGCTTGACGGCGAGTTCAAGCGAGTTCAGACGGGTCACGAATTTTAGGAGGAATCGCAGTCGATGCATCATCGATGCGGCTGAGGAGGGACAAGAGGAGGATAAGGCGCGGCCGAGGTCGAAACGAGATCAGCGTCGGCATCATCGGCATCAAGGCAGGGCCGATTACGTCGAATCTCGTCGGGAAGGGCGGAAGGTACCGAGCGAGTTTACGGATTAAATATTGAGGGTCCAGCCGGAGAGATCCGAAGAACCGTAATTTAATCCTTCTCATAATACCGTATCTTATTAACGGCGCGCGATGTACACGAATTCTCCGCGTGCGATTTACACGGAGATATGAAATATGCAGCGCTTCACTCTCTCTCTCTCTCTCTCTCTCTCTCTGTGTGTGTTTCTCTCTGTTTCTCCATGATTAAAGCATCGCGTCTTACTGTTTCTCCCTCGCGAAACGATCCGCCGAACAGCGGATCTTGAAGCGGAGCTTGAATTTAATCTTGGCGCAGTCTGCGCACGGCGTACGCCTCGAGCTCGGCGACTTCTTGCCTTTCCCGCAAGAATCCACGTTGCTCGCCCTTCGTCCTTCATCTCGCATTAGTAGGAATTTTAAAGGGACGCGAAGGGATGCGCGAACTGCCCGCGAGGTGAGCGGAATCGGCGCTCGCTCGCTTGTTTCGAGCGAAATTCTCGGCTAGAAATTACAGTTCCCAGCGCGCGCGAGCGCGCGAAAGTTCCCTAATTAAACGGGACGATTGCCGCGGCGGGTCGTTATCGCGATATTAATGAAAAATTCGGAGACTAACCGCGCGCCAGCAGCACCGTTATGCCGGATGCGGCATGCATTTAATGTTCGCGACGCCCGCGTTGTCTGCTCGCTGGCTGACCTTTCGCCTGCAATTCCCAAAGCGCTTCAAACCGTCAGAAATCAACGCGCTCGCCGACGAGTCTGACGAATCCGCAAAGTTACGAGGACCACGTGACGACGCACGCGCGCGAGTCAATGGTCGATTAGAGAATTGGAGAACGCTCGAGCGGGGGAGAGGACAGGGGGAGCGTAAGACGTCCGCGAGAAAAATTGCGGATCGGAGTTCGGGAAAGGATTCGCGCCGCGGGGGGATGTATCACCATCATTTGTTACCGATCGGTTATGGACCGGTTGAGGACGCGATAAAATACGCGGCACTCGGGGAGAAGGGTGTCCACGCAACCGCCTTTCAATCGAGATGCGAGTTCGGGGCAGCCGATATCAGCGCGAATAAGAACGCTGAGGGCGAGATTGCGGCGATAATAGCCGCGATGGAAGACCTTGACCCTTCTGAGAGGATTAGGGAAAACGAATGCGGTTGGCGGAGTTAGCGCACGTTGAAGAGAAAAGTCAGGATGAAGCGGGAGGGAGCGGGCATATCGACAGTTGGGGGTGAAATAGAGAATTCGCATCACGATTCGCGTGCGAAGCGGACTTAACTTGACCTAACCTAAGGATTAATGAGAGAATCCAGCGATTCGGGCGGATAAGTGGACAAGGAAGGTGAAGGAAATGCCAGGGAAATTCCTACCGGCGGCGGGGTTAGAGGAGAGGATCGAAGAGGGAGGAAAGCGTCTTTTCTCTGTGCGGTAAGGGCCGAGGGCCCTCGGTACCGGCCAAGACAATTCAATAAGCTCGGCGGAGTGTGGATTTTTCTGATTAGCCGGCAAAGTTGGACGGGCGGCCGCGCGTGATCGTCCTGCCGAAGCGGCGGCCGGTCGGTCGGCTTATTTTAAAAGTTCAAACGCGCGCCTCCGGCGCTCGGTTATTCGGGTCATGTCCCGGGAAGTGCACTCGACACTCCCGCCGCAGGGCCGATTTCCAATCGGCGTCGAAGCGCAGCTCCGTCAGCGCAGCACCCGCACCGGCCCTAGCCGCTGACTCTTTTCGAATGTTTGCGAAATCACGGGACTCGATAACTCGAGAGGCCGCTTCTCGATTCTCTCGCTGCGAAACGAGAGGGAACTGCCAGACCGGCCGAGCAATCGGCTTCGTCTCGCTTAGGGAGAGCTTACGGAGAGGCATGTTATTATTATAATCGATTGCAGTCGACACGTAATGCGTAATAATATCGCAAATCATTCGTCCTTGGATTCGTTCCAATTCGGGCTCGCTCGAACAAATCTTCGAGATGAAGGATCTTGAAGTGATTTCTAGAAATAATACGAATAATGGGGTCCTGCGAACCCCGCTTTTGACGTCACGAGATACATCGGCGAATCCTCCACGATGAATGCCGACGGGAGGGGGGGGGATGAGGGGATGAGAGGGATGAGGGAAGACTCGAGAGTTAGGCGGCGGCTCGGCTCCAAGAAACTGGGAAAGCTGACGTTTCGCTTACGTGCGAAAACTGGCAAGCGCGCGGATATGTTCTCTCTCGTCTAGATGGATTTATCGAGCGGCTATCGAGAGCCTCCATTGAAAACGACGAAAATTGAACGAACGTATCTACGCCAGAAGAAAGAGTGAGAAAGAGAGAGARAGAGAGAGAGAGAGAGAGAGAGAGAGAGAGAGAGAGAGAGAGAGAGAGAGAGCGAGACGAGCTGCAGTGCACGTGTCGCGCGCGAGATGCATCTCAAGTTTTGTGCAGATCGCGCGGTCGCCGGGGTCGGTTTTTCGATACACATACGCGCACGTGGCTTGATCCCGATGAGAGAAAGAGGGAGAAAATTCGGAGAGGATAACGCGAGAGGCGAGAAGATGTATATAACGAGAAAGGGAGATTTCGACACGCGTTCTTGTTAATCAGAAAGCAGTTCGCATGATACGCGTGTTCCCGAGTCTTACTCAAATACGGAAGACTCGATCATGAAAACGCGGCTGTCGCAACGAAACCTAGCAATGCTCGGGTCTTTGCTTTTCTTTAGATCTTTCTCTGTTTACCATGACAAGAATTGCAGGGTCTCGCAGAGCTTCTTGCTTCTCAGACCGCCGTCCGGTTGCGTTAAGAGAGAGAGAGAGAGAGAGAGAGAGAGAGAGAGAGAGAGAGAGAGAGAGAGAGAGAGAGAGAGAGA
>JAHMML010000029.1:8205-34756 GCA_020341155.1 Eciton burchellii | reverse complement strand
TCGTCGTCGTCGTCGTCGTCGTCGTCGTCGTCGTCGTCGTCGTCGTCGTCGTCGTCGTCGTCGTCGTCGTCGTCGTCGTCGTCGTCGTCGTCGTCCGTCGTCGTTATCGTCGTGTGCACGTGTAAGCTTACACTCGTCTCGAAGTGGCTGCCACGCGTCGGCTCGGCTCGGCTCGGCTCGGCGCGGCYCAGCTTTAACCAGCCGAGAGAGGCTTCTCGCGCAACGCGCCTTGCCGCGCCAAATTTGTCTTTACCCGAAAATAGTCAGTCCCACGGCTGCCACCACATGCTGGACTATTCCTGATCCAGAGTCGGATGATAACTTACCCCTTTCTCTCTCTCTCTCTCTCTCTCTCTCTCTCTCTCTCTCTCTCTCCCTGCTTCGCTTCTTTCTCTACTTCTTCTTCATCTCCTTCGCGTCCATTTTCTTCTCGCTTCTTGAGCCCTGCATGTAACCCTTCGCGCGTCCTGGCATCCATGACAGAAACTTAAAGTAGATTGATAATTTACCGATGCTCTTAACTGACCATCTTCTTGTTTCGCTTCTTCTTCTACTTCTTCTACTTCTTCTTTTTCATGTCCATTTTCTTCTCGTTTCCTGCGCCGTGCAAAGGCGTGCATGTAACCCTTTGCGTACTCTGGCATTCAGCAGGCGGGAACTGAAAGCGAGCGCTTAAACTGAAGATCCTCCTTGCATTATGTAAAATAGAATCCTCAGCGTCTGCGATACATGTATCTCTTGTAGGACCTCTCGCTTCACCTTTCTCATATAATCTACGGTAGAATTAAGAGAAACCTGTATCCTGCATCGAGTCTAGCTTCGCGCGATATAAATTCGGAAGCAATCTCTCTCTCTCTCTCTCTCTCTCGTGGCCGATCAACTCTATTCTTTGATGATGCCACGCGTAATTCGATATCCTTTCGTCTCGTAATCGAAAACTCCAGGAAAAGCGGGAACAAGTCTGTTTCTTCGTTGAAGGCTCCTCACCTTCCATATTTCATTCAACAACATGACGAACACATTCGTAAATGGACTCATCTTTATCTTCAGCTATTCATATCTCGTTGCTCCGTGACAGTTGAGGCCTGTTTGTTCCAAAGAGCAGTGCGCGATCGCTGGCCGCGTTGATGTCACTCTTCGATTTAGCGTCAACGATGGCGCCCGAGTCTCTCACTGGCCGCGGCTTGGATTTTAAATCAACGACGTAACAGTACGCTGCGATATTTCGGGGATGGAGCATTCGGCAGCTGCCAAATTGGCGAACGAGCGGCTGTGTCTCTGAATTCCAGCAGCTCGCGCAAAAACAAAGTCGCGCCCCACCGCGCGCTGTTAATCCTCGATCGTTATCGCGATCGTTAACGGCGCAACGATCGGTCACGACGACGACGAGGACGATGCGGCGCCGTTACAACGGCAACCAACGAAGACAGCAATGAACGGACTTGTTACACGAGTCGTTCGTCCGTCGCGCGTGGGATTATTTATAGAAAGATACGCGCGGCGATAATGGCCGCTGGCGGGCCGCCAGCGCGTCTGCGATTTAGCATCGCGATTAATTTCAATTTTATCGCCAGCGTCGTCGTCCGTTCACGATCGATCGCTATCTCGCAGATCCCGGATCCGCGACGGACCTCGCGGTTTCCTCTCTCTCTTTCTCTCTTTCTCTCCCTAATGGCGAGTCCGGAAGTCGAGCGAACGCCTTCGTGAATGAACGAGAGGAGCCGCGACTCGAATCAAACGCGCAAACTTGATCCCATTATTTCTGGAAATTCGCACCGTCGCCCTCGCCCCCGCCCCCCGCCCCCTCCCCCCCGCTATTTGCAATTCCGCCAAGAACAACGCGCGGGAACAACATGTCGCCGGCGCTTCCAAGTGGCGCCGATCCAACATCCGTCACGATGGCGAGATGGCCAGGGAGATGCGCGCGATGATAATTCCGGGATGAAAAAGCCGCCGCCCCCTTCTCTCGCCCTCCCACCTCCCGGCAGCTCCAACAGTTTCCTCGGGCTCCCCTCCCTTCCCCCTCCCCCACCCCATTCGTTCCGCGAGATTTTATTAGAGACATCCGAACGAAAACTCGCCGATTGACGCCGAAACCCTCTCTCCTCTCCCCTCTCCCCTACCCTACTCCCTCTCTCTACGAGGGTGATTATTTTCGTCTGGCGCGGCTCGGATCGAGGCTCGGATTGAGCGGTCGGCGATTCGAAAGGCGACACCAAGACAGGACACCACTCCCGGCACCACTTCCGGTTCGGCCGCGCTTGACCCGCGCTTCCGAGGGAGGTCGCTCGCGGGCGACTCCAGCGAGTTTCGCAACGAATTCGAGATTCGTTCTTTCCGGGCAGATCATCCGCGTGAGCGAAGGTACGGCGAACTCTGCGCGAGGAATCCGGAGAGATCGAGCGATCGCGACCGGTCGACGCTGCGCCGTCTAAAATTACTGGCAGCCCAAGACATTGCAAATCCGCGAAGCCGGCGCGGTCCGCTGAGCCGTGCGAAACGATTCTACTTAATGCCGTTCCTATTTTTGACCGCGGTCCTCCTCGCTCCTCGTTGTCTCCGCTCTGCCGCGGCGACGCAACAAGAGGAACGGACGGACGAGCCGCGGCACTTCCCGACCTTGCACGACACGCGCGCGTTATCCAAGATGGACGTTGAAGACTGCAAGAATGCAATTCCGGATCTTGCGTGAAGCTGCGTTATTTGAGTATGGAGTTGTCATAAATGGGGGGATGTCTCCTTCCTCCCAGAGGACCTTTCGCTCTTTTCTTAACGACGACGCAGCAGATCGTCAGACGCATTTGCGCGCCAAGGAAGATGTATCAGGTGTACAAATTAATTTCTTGCTCTTGCTCTAGAATTCAGAGTTTGCTCCGCAAAAAGATGCAAGAAGGATTTCGATCAATTCAAACAGTCTATATCTCCGATAACCTTGAACGATTTATCGGGTAGCAAAAAACTTGACGACTTTACATTTGACGACTCGAATCATCCAAGTGCTTGAAATCGAGAGCAAGAAATTTCTATGCCCAATAATTCTTGCATTGTCGTTGCAAACCGCTCTCGAGCCGCCGATACAACACAGACACAAAACAGATAATCTCAATGATCTTTCTCTCTCTCTCTCTCTCTCTCTCTCTCTCTCTCTCTTGCAGCACTTTCTGAGATAACTTTCGCATAAGATCGTATTCCGCGTGTTAACCTCGCGCGAATCTCCTCTCATCGAGGAGATAGAGCACGCCAATACGATCTTGCTCGGCATGTTTCGCATGTTAAGCAGAGCGAGAGCATCAGCGAGTATCGAGACATTCGCGATATCTAATCGCGAAAGTCGTTTCGTCGTTTTGGGAATTCGTTCGGGAATTCATGAAAGTTCGATCTATCCAAAGCCGAAACGGCTTAATGATTTTTACGACGACGCGTCACGCTTAGGAAAATAATTAAAGAGAACGTCGTCCCCTCGTTTACGCGGCGCGGAGGGGGAGCTCTCTTTCCCTCCGCGGAGGCGCCTCAGCAGGGGAGAGGGCACGGCCCCCGCCTCTGTGTATCGGGTTACAAGTTCGTCTCGTTGAAAATAGCCTTTACTCGCGCCTTTAGTAATGGCGAGAAGTAAGTAACTCGAAGTAACCCCGGCTAGTCGGGTGACGACTAGATCGGAGGCTCCGTCCTTCCTCCTTCCCCGCTTCGCGAGATCGACCGATGGGAGAAAACGGCGGAAAATCGCGCGAAGAGGCGCGGCGATCGCGAATCGCCGCTACTAATTGATAAAATCGCCATTAATTTAGCGAGCCGAGGAAGAACTGACATGACCCGCGACCTCCACCGCGGTCCTCCGATCTCGTCCGGGGAAAAATCGCGCTCGGGCGAAAACGGGTGCGTAACGGCTAATTTATATGCAGATTCGACTTATCTCCATCTCCATGGAGATTTGCCAGAATGTCCCGATACCGATGCGAGACATCTCTAAGAAGAAACAATGGCGAACGCGGCTCGCGTATCCGCGAGTTTTACTTTTCACGCGTTTCCTTGGAGACTCGAGCGGGCTCCGGCTTTCAATTTCGACGAGAGAATCGTCTCTCTCTCTCTCTCTTTGTCTGTCTCTCTTTCGAAATCCTTTGGAGAGTATCGCCTTTCTGGCTCGCGTTGTATGGATTTCCCGGGGCATCCTGTATGCGAGAAAGCGGAAGCCGCGGCTGGTGAAGTTAGCGGAACGCGAGGAGAGAAAAAGCGCGAAGGGCCCACCGAAGGAAACCACTTTTCAGGCGTTTCTGGGAAACTCGAGGAAGAAACCTAGAAGCCAGCCCCCGCTACTATCCCCTGTTCACGGGGTCGGAACGGGCGTCTACCTTTTTGTTCCGTGACGAATCTACGTAACTTTATTCGGCAAGGAGCCGCGAGGAGAGGAGTTAATGCTGTTTGTCTCGCGAATTTCGTGCGCGGCGGGAAAAAGTTCAGTGAGACGCCGAAAACAGGGCCGAGCCATTTGCTGAACAGGGCGCGAATGCGCTCCTGCCCCCCCCCCCCGCCCCCTTCCCTCCCAGAAACGAGCCAAGAACGGACGTGTCCTTGATTACGACGATCCGCAACGGCGACTCTCCCTTTATCCCTTTTGCGCGCGAACGCGCTTTCGGACTTTCGAATCGTCCATGATTTGACATTTCGCGCGAGTCTTTCTTTTTCTCTTTTTCTTTTCTTCTTTCCCCTTTCCTCTTCCCTCCTGCGTGCGTTCGAGGCAACTCACTGGATTCGCTCGCTCCTGACTGATCCCTCCTGTCTGAAAGTGGAGCGTTCATTAACGGCAAAATTGTGTTTTATTTACGCGGAAGTGAAAGCGAAAGAGAGGGAGAGAGAGAGAGAGAGAGAGAGAGAGAGAGAGAGAGAGAGAGAGAGAGAGAGAGAGAGCGGATTTATTACAGAAATATTTCCCCGCGTGTACCTTTTTATCTCGCGCGCTCGCTCGATGGCTTGCGAACCGCGGTTAGAGGTTGAGGAGCAGGGGGGAGGGCGTGGGAGGGTAATGGGGGATGGATTGATCGGGCAAACGCGCAGACGGGTCGGCGGTGGGATAAAAAACGCGCGCTTGCACGCGGGCGCAAACTCCCGCGGCGTGCATCCGCGCTGCCCGCGGGATTCGATATTGTCCGACAGAGATAAACGCTCTTTTTTTTCGCGCGATGCTTTCGTGTTTGACTCGCAGAGCCGAGGTGCACGTTATCGTTGGCGTGTCGAAGCACTGTGCAGGATTCCAAACACTGACGACGAATGCGAGACGAACGAATGACGATTCCGTAAATTCACCCTCAAGTGTACAAAGTAATCTAGCTTTCCTTCGGCGCTCTTGAAAATCGCTTTGAGGTCTCTATCGAGCATCCATCGTGATTTTGGAGTGCTGACAATTGCGCTCTCGAAACAGTGCGCGCGAACTGGCGCAGCGGAGTAAGAATTCTAAGAACTAACGTTACACGCGGCCTCTGATAGGGGGCATACTCGACACTGCTCGCGGATTTCTCGCCTTTCAGCTAGAAAAGAACGCCGCTACGATGTAGGATGACTCATAAGATTCGCGAGGATTGGTACAAGAGATTCCGCGAATTTTAATCTCGAAGACAGAGAACGGTACAGCCAAGCTGAAAAATTTGGAAGCGAGTCGCCGCGGCATCAGTGCTGGATCAAAATGGAAATGGGGCAAGCTGAAATGAAATTGAGCGATGAATTGTAGGGACTTTTCGCTGCTAAGGGAACTCGAAACTTTATAGAAGAAAGCAAGAGATTAATTTGTGACATTGAATAAAAAATAAATTTGTGACAGAATTGAATAAAACGGCAAAGTGAGATCTTCAGCGCCAATGTTGCGCGTGATTTATCCCGCGTCCCGATAGTAAAGGCATAATTGATTAATTTGCCGGGCAAATAACAGCGACGACACTTGGAAACGAGCGCTGAGATTCCTCCAGCATCGCCACAGCCGCCCTTCTGGGCCTTTCTCTCTCTCTCTCTCTCTCTCTCTCTCTCTCTCTCTCTCTCTCTCTCTCTCTCTCTCTCTCGCTCTTTCGCTCTCTCTCGCTCTTACGATTCGCCGGTGCATCGGCAAAGTACGAGAAGCCGGAAGAAGGATCGTTCGAGCTAACGACGAGAGGCGATTCAAAATACTGGATTATCATGGCCATTAAGATTGCAGCCTGCCTGTCCCTTCCGCTTCTCAGTAAGAGAGGAAGAGAGAGAGAGAGAGAGAGAGAGAGAGAGAGAGAGAGAGAGAGAGACGGACAGGGCGCTTTGAAACTCGGCGCGAGTATCCTAGGCAGCGATTTAACGATGCGGTAAAACTTCCAGCGAGTTTAAGACGACGGCATTAATGGCGGTATTAATTAAGGACGCGTTAATTCCGACATCGCTCCGAGGGGAAACTCGGCCGCAATGCCGATCCACGATTTCGCACTTTCCTTGCATGCATGACTCCCCTCCTCTCTCTCTCTCTCTCTCTCTCTCTCTCTCTCTCTCTCTCTCTCTCTCTCTCTCTCTCTCTCTCTCTCTCTCTCTTTCAAGAAAAAGAGATCGTGGAATGCATTCTATACAAGGCCGTAGCCTTTTATAAAACGGATTTTCCGAACTTGCGGATTTCACTCGCGCGATTTAATTCCCCCGAAATTGTTTTCCGTCTTGGTCTGTGTCGGATTCGCGCTGCCAGAACGGCCGATTTCGGCGCGTGCCGCGTTATGCAATTCGATGATGGCGAGCTGTCAGGCACAAATCTGTGGAGGGATGGCAGCAGAGGGGAATGCGGGGGTGGAGGGAATAAAGTGAGGGGACCGTCTGCACGCTGTACGTAGGGGAGGGGAGAAGAGGGAGATCATTACGAAACGGACAGGCGGAACGGAGGGCGCACACAAGTTGGACGCTCTCTCTGCTCCCTCGTGTAGGTGCGTTCAAGTGACGCAAAGCGTTCCTGACGTCAGCGATCACGCGGGAAGGTTCATCTCTTGGCGGGGAACAATGGGGCGCGAATGATAATGAACGCTAATCCCATTATCGGGCCTCGGCGAGTCCGCGAGAGAGAAGAAGAATCTCTCGCGGACTCGCGAGATATTAGAAGTCATATCTTGAGAGCGATGGGAACACACACACAAGCGCGGGGGGCGGGTCTTCGCACTCCATCTCTAGGAGAGAAGAGCGTTGCGATGAGAAGAAAATTCGCTGATAATCGAGTCCGACAGATCCCCGGACGGACGCGAACTCGTGCGAGAAGACGAGGAGACGTAAACAGCCTCCAGCAGGCGGATGTGTTTCAGTGCCAAAATATCTCTTTCTCTAGCAGCTCTAGCACCTTATGGCCGGCCGGCCAAAGACGGATAGACGTGTTTTCGTCGCGGGATCGAATAAGCGGAACAAACGGCACGGAAGTCATCGACGAAAAACGCGGCGTCGACGCCGAGCGTTATCGTCTCGTCCTACTTCGCGCCTCGATTCTCGTCTCTCTCTTTCTTCGTTCGGAAGAAAAATTTCTCCCTCTTTTGGGAACAACGGCACATATATCCCGAAAGTTAAGGACAACATCTCAGAATGTGGATACAGAATTGTTTCGGCGATGACCAAAGACGCTGAAACGTCGGAAGGAATTACGGATTAGATTCGCGATTCCTCGTTAATATCGTCTCCTCTGCGATGGAGGAGGAGGAGGAGGAGGAGGAGGAGGAGGAGGAGGAGGAAAGGGGAGCAGCATCTTCGGGCGATAAGTCTGCGACTGAGGGGTTTTGTTTCGTTGGCAATTTATGCGTTTGTTTGTCCGGATTAAATGCCATTTAAAAATCCAGCGACAATTAACGAAAGTGTCCAGAGCTCTTGCAGCGCTCGCGATTCACTCGCTCGCCGCGCATCGAATCCCAAGACTTTAATTACGCGCGCTTGACGATGCGGCGCCCGATTAAAACTTAATTTCGATCGCGATTACCCGGGGCAGATAAAGATAACAGCGGTAGCTAGTAGCCAGTATTAATTCGCTGGCTAACGATCGCCATCGACGACGACACTGCTGATAACGTTCGCGACAGAGTAAACAACGATTATTCGTTAACGATAGTTCTACGGTAGGGATACGGGACGACGAATGAAGGGCTTACAAGCACCGCAGCGAAAGGTTGATGCCGTAACACATCGGCGAACGGGAGGGGAAAATTTCAGGTGGAATAATGGAGACGGGCGGAAAATTATGGGGAGGGAAAATGAAATGATCGGGCGATTGAATCACTGAAAGCGAAGGCCCGAACAGATCCGACCCCGCGTTGTGGCTACACCGCGGAGCCCTTCTCGCTCTTTCCCTATCTCCTACGTTTCCCGCCCCCCGCTCTCCCCGATTTGAATTAAAATAGCCGAGTACAGCGATCGCGGATGACTCGCCCCTAGTAGATGCACACCTGCGACTCGTCTGCTGTCACTATCGCCATATTTTATACCGAGGGCCATTTTCATCGCTGCTCGGAAAGTTTCATCTTTCGGCCCTTCAGCATGTCCTCCCACCCCCCGCCATTCCGTAATGATTTCTAAAGAAACCCGGAATTAATATGTCGCGTGTCCTTTCTTTTTTCTAGAAGGGATAGTATTTGCGAGTTTCTCACTTTTCCTCATTAGCTGCAAGCCTCGAGTTTGAGAGGAAGCGAAAGGAAGACAAAGAGAGATAGAGAGATGACAGAAAGTTCCGTCTTGTTTTCATATGTGGGAGCATCTTGTCTCATAAATTAATTCACGGTGCATATGATTGAGAACTTTTTATCTTCTTTCGGAAAGATGATTTTCAGAACTAACGTTTCGAAATTATTTTATGCGAATTGGAATTTTTCTATATATACATAATTTTGTATATATACGTTATATACAAATTATTAAATCGAATTGTTATTAAATGTTAAATATTAGAATTGTTACATATTAAATATTAAGTTATTAAGTCATTAGAAAAACGAAAAGCGCCGTTTGTCACCTTATGCAACGTCACGCAACAAGTTCGGGATTTTAATCAGGCTATTGCTGACGAATGTTCGTCTCATTGTTTCTCGATAGCATTCGTGCAATATGCAATTTCTATATATAGAAGAATTCTCCTTTAGAGTATTAAGAATCCCAATTCTTGAAAAACAACGCGCATTGAAACTTACGAGCACATCCTTATTTACGGCGAATAGTCTCGAATAGAGAATCTCTCTCTCCTCTCTTTTTTTGCCTTTTTTTTGTCTGTAATGTAGAAACAACAACTTGATTTATAGAGCTGTTCTTCAAAGCTGAAAAGTGACAATACTTTTAGTCTTTCGCTCTCTTTCTCTCTCTCTCTCTCTCTCTCTCTCTTTCTCTCTTTTGTTTAAATATTGAAGGCATAAATTAGGCGACTTAACTGACCGATCAAACTTTTCTTCGTCTGCCTATCTCCTCTCTCTCTCTCTCTCGTGCTCGCTTTTTTCCATATTTTTCCCTCTCGTTCCTTCTCCTTGTTCGACAATGTCGGCACTCTTTTTCGGCATGTAATTTCTTTCGTCATTTCATCTCGCGAGCATGCGATCGCTGTTCTCGCGTCGGCGCTTTTTATCTCCCGATTCATCTTTACGCTTGACGCGAGGCTCTCCGCGTCGTGTGCTGATATACGTGTACCGTGTTTGCAGAAGCCACTTATTTATCGCTCCTCCCTTCCCCCGGTAAATTTGCACTTTGGCGCTCAGCGCGCTCTCTTCTATGTGCCTAAACGGGGATTAAACGGCAATGCACGTGTGTTTCGCAGCCACTTAATCGGAGCACGTGCATAAATGCATTCTAGATACAATCATCGCGTCAGCCGATGCTTACATTCAATGCAATTCGGATAAGCTGTCGATTCACTGATCGAATATTAATCGCTCGAGGAAAGTCGAAGAGTGAACATCGAGCATCGTTATCTCAAGCTCAAGAAAGAGTCATGAGTTTATCCATCGCGTGATTCAATAATTACGAGAGTTGTGCTATTTTTATTTTACGTCGCGACTTTCTCTCTCCCCTTTTCCCTTGCAATTTTCATCGTTTGAGCCTTCGCGCACCGTATCGCGACGCCGTCCACCGATCCAGGACGTTTCAACCCTGCGACATCCAAACTCCGCGAACAGAATTAGTTGATAGTTGCGATTTAGTTTTGCTTCGATTACCCSMCCCYCYCYCCCCCCCCCCCCCGCGACCCAGCAAGCCCCCGCCCACCGGCTTCGGCGCCGACTAATCCTTTCGGAGGTTACCGCTACTCTCCGGGAATTTCAATTTTCGCCACGGCGACGGCTGCGAGATTTCATTAACCCTTAACCCTTCCTGGATGAGCTTTTTCACACACACACACACACACACACGCACACACACACACACACACACACACACACACACACACGCATATGGATATATGCATTTAAGAAATAATGAATTTCACCGAATATGGCGTAAACTTTTTAATGGCGAAACTCGTGGCGCAGGTGGAGGAAGAAGTGTACAGAGACAATTCAGCGGTTTGAGGTTTTGACGCGATTATTATCGATCTGATTTGCGATTTCGCGCTGCGTTAACGCGAAATTATACGCATGTGCTATACGTTTTTTCTTACAGCGCATTTGGGGAAACGAGAGCACGGATAGAAGGATGGATACCATTTCTGTCCAGCTTGAATGTTGAATTCTCTCTGAATTTGTGCATCGCGGTGTAACATCGCAGCGAAGAGATCGAGAATGACCGAAGGAAAAGTAGCATGCTACGAGATATCGAGTAGAGAGCGCGAGATTCGGCGGGAAGCAGCGCAAGGCGCATCGCGGAAAAGAGAAACGAAATTACAAAGACGCGGAGCGTCTTCGGACTTCTCGCTTAATCCGGCTCTAACTTCCGGTACTCACGGGGAATTCCAATCTTCGTTGGACACTTCGCCGATGAAGTTTCGCAAGACGATAGCAACGGAAAGGCCTCCCTGACTCCTCCTTCGCGAATCGCTCGGGGAGAGATTTTGATTTTTCCTTCGCAAATTCTCCCGCGGATCTCGCGATGGTCGTGCCGCGACGCGGGAAGAAAAGGAGGAAAAACGAGATAAAATTCGGAAAGGAAAAGGGCAGAAGAGGACACCCCACAACGGGCGCGTTACGTATTCGTGCGTGTCTCCCTCGTAGGGAGGGAAAACGGTAGCGGGAGGGAGCGTCCGCTTTTTGTCTCTAGGTGCGCCAGCTCCGACAGAGGCGTTAATTACGGAAATTGCGTCACAGTGGCGGCTCAACGCGACTCCTTCCTCGTTCCCGCGTGTCGGAGCGCACCCATCTGCCCCCCCCCCGCCCCCGCCCCCTTCCCCTGCGGACCCGGTGGGCTTCTGTGAACGAACGAACGAATTGATTCGTTGATTCGATGTTCCTTCCGTGTCTCTTCCGTGAATTTGCCGGATTTAAATGCCGAGAGCCCCCTGTAAGTCGCCCTCGAATATGGGGCAATAATGATGGCGCCACGGGGTGACATCATCATAGCGAAGAGGAGAAGTCGCGACGTTCTTGCATTTGAGGCGTCCACCTCGACGTTGGAACCTTCGAATCGACGATCCACTCGTGTGCGAATTTACAGATTCTGACGAGTCGTTAAATAAGTATTATTAGAGTCTCCGCGGGAGACGAGAAGTTCCATTTTGCAGGTTAAAGCGGAAAGAGCGGAAAATGGCGGCGATCGAACGATCGCACATGAAGGCGTTAACGCGACGAACGGAAGAAACCGACGAAGAACGAGATTCCAGAATGTTGCTTCACTCGTGTACGCGTCCCTTCTTTCTTTTCTTTTTCTTCTTTTTCCAGCGAAGGAAAGAATACACTGTCGCCGAGTATCAAACGCTAATCCGTCTCGCTCTTGCGAACGGGAGGGAGGGAGGCACGGGATACGCGAGAATTGGGGCTTTATTTATTGCGCGAGTTTCGATCGAATAGAAACGCGAGTGTTTCGGATGACCGATAGGGAAATCCGAGCGTGGAAAATTCGGCTGGCGAGGAATAGCATGCCGCCACCGTGGCACGAACGAAAGGAAAGATAAATAAAATTCCGGCGGAATTCCGCGACGTTGCGGTGAATAAATGTTCCAAGCACTCGGGTAACTCGGACGGGGAGAGAGAACCCTCAATGATCCGTTCCGTTCTCGATGAGCGTGAGAAGACGAACTCGAGTGCGCGAATTCGACGTCGCAATTTTCCAGATTTTTTCCAAACGCTGAAACATTCTCGCGAGACGAATCCTTATCTCGATCGGAAGCGCGGCAATCGATCGAGAAAAATGATGATATTTCGGAGATACGTGAGCCTATCGCGAGAGATCTTCTCTGCGCATCAATTACTTTTTTAACTTTTTCTTCTTCCTCTTCGGGAAAGATATATGATATATCAATATATATATATATATATATCTTTATCTTTGATAACAAAATGAAGATTAATAGTTTACTTATGGAAATAAGTAGGAGAGACGGAATTGGACACGATAACAAGAATGATGGGAAATAAAAGGACCAA
Source organism: Eciton burchellii (assembly GCA_020341155.1). NCBI lineage: Eukaryota > Metazoa > Arthropoda > Insecta > Hymenoptera > Formicidae > Eciton > Eciton burchellii. The sequence goes on along the minus strand of JAHMML010000029.1, from coordinate 22,241 downwards.
GGCATCAGTAATAAGATAATAGGTTGCGAAAGAGAATGATCGATCAAAAGGCAGAAGTAGTAGCTGAGGTACGAAACAGATCAGTGATCGCACGTTCGGATGTAGCAGACGGGGAGGGCGGAGGACTCCGCGGAAGCATCCCGACATCGTGATCGATTACGGAATACAATGTGTAGCGGGGCACAAAGAGGCATCTGTCGATTTCGACACGTGCGTGGAGCGCGGTCTTAGCGCGACGAGGATAAAACCGCAACTCTCTCCCTCTTTCTCTCCTCTCTTGACATGAATAAAGAAAAATAAATACTCTCTTAATCTTTATCGTCTCTTCCGCCTGTCAGAGTCTAATTTAAGATTTCGCTTTGCATTTCTCCGAATACGTTACTCTTCTCAGCCTTCTTAGCCAGTCCGCTCCCTCTCATCCGATCTCCCCTCTCTACCTTTGAATCGTTATTGTTTATCGACATAATGCACTTGATCAACGGGATTCCCGTGCATTGATTGCGATTGATCGACGGACGATTCCCCGGCAGTGGGACAATCTCATTGCGTTTCAATGAGATGGCAATGACGACTAATCGTGAATCGGAATTTGTTGCCAGCGCGCGGCTCGCGCTCGACTCACCGTGGTCGCTTCTCGAGAGCTCATCCTCTCTCTTTCTCTCTCTCTCTCTCTCTCTCTCTCTCTCTCTCTCTCTCTCTCTCTCTTTCTTCCTTCGCGCTCAAGCTCAAGAATCCTCTCGATATCACTCGCGCAGCTCTAGCTCGAGACGAATGTCGCAGCTGCGCGGCGGCGAACGGAACCGAAATAATCGCGAGTTCGCGCAGCGCTATATTTAGCGCGACGAAGCCGCTGCGCGCCGGCAGCGATATTCCGCGCGCTCCGCGCGGTGATCGCACCGGCGATCCGAATCGCGAACGATACCGCGGAGGATACCGCGGATATCGAATATCCGCGCGACAAGGAGGAAGCCTCCTGCCTCCTGTCTTCAGATCCTCCTCGGCGCTCGCGCGCTCGCGCACGCGCGTGCACTTGCCATTGCGTACGTTCGTATGTCAATTATATTTAGCGCGTTGCCGTGTGATCTCACTGCACCGTTCGCGGAGAGAGGCCCTCCCCTCTCTCTCTCTCTCTCTCTCTCTCTCTCTCTTGTCGGAGTCGCGCGTCGGAGCTCCGGATCGAACAGGAGCACGCGTTCTGTCGCACTCTTGCGTGCGTCGAGCACTCGGATGAACTACACCACGCCACGATGATGCCACGGCCGTCGCTGACTCACTAAATGCTCGATATACGCGCGAGCGATTCGCGCGAGCGTGCGAAGCGAACGCGATTCGCGCGGCCACTCGCTCGCTTGCTCATCGACATTCATTCGGAGCTTATAATCCCTACGTAAGTCGATGACGCTCGGCCACGCGGAGGATGCGGAGACAGACCGCCTCTGTGCTTCGTTTCGCCGGATCGTATTCGAATTGAGAGTATTAAAGACTCGAGAGGCTAGGGAGAATTACAGATCTTTTAATGGAAATTAATTGAAATTAATCAATTGAGATATCCCTTCAACGGTATATCTTTATCGGAGAGAGGATGCGTCTGCAAGAAGACGAAAGTGACGTCTGCAGGGAGACGATCTGCCATTTTTTCTATTGCGGTAAAGCCCGCGTTGTCGTCATTTTTCTGTTGGAGTAAGGCCCGCGTTTATTATCGCCATTTTTTCTGTCGGAACAAGGCCCACGTTCGTCGTCGTCATTTTTCTGTTGGAGTAAGGCCCGCGTTTATTGTTGCCATTTTTTCTGTCGGGGTAAGGCCCACGTTCGTTGTCGCCATTTTTTCTGTCGGGGTAAGGCCCACGTTTGTCGCCGTTATTTTTTCTATTGGAGTAAGGCCCATGTTCGTTGTTGTCATTCTTCTGTTGGAGTAAGGCCCGCGTTTATCCTCGCCATTTTTTCTATTGGAATAAGGCCCACGTTTGTCGTCGCCATTTTTTCTGTTGGAATAAGGCCCACATTCGTTGTCGCCATTTTTTCTGTTGAAATAAGGCTCGCATTTATGGTCGCCGTTTTTTCTGTTGGAGTAAGATTTGCGTTCGTGGTCGCCATTTTTTATATTGGAGTAAGGCCCACGTTCGTTGTCGTCATTTTTCTGTTGAAATAAGGCCCGCATTTGTGGTCGCCGTTTTTTCTGTTGGAGTAAGGCCCGCATTTGTCGTCGCCATTTTTTCTGTTGGAATAAGGCTCATGTTCGTTGTCGCCATTTTTTCTGTTGAAATAAAGCCCATGTTCATCGGTGCCATTGAAGTGCCGCGTCGTTCATTGATCTCTGATCGAATACCAATTGCTCCGATCCGAGAGATGCATGACGATGAACGACGCTCGCAATGACGACTGAATTACTCAGCGTTATGGTGTTAACAAAGCAGATGACGATGTCGGATGGCACTTTATGCCCAATGATGCTTCATTGAAGCCGATGAGCGAACGGAGATGCCGACCGGCACTTTCGTCTGTCCAGAAATTATATATATATATATATATTTTTTTTTTTTCGAAAAAATTATATATAATTATAATTATATATATATATTATATATATATAATTTATATATATATAAATGAAATTATTAATAATTTCGACACGCTTCGCCAAGTGCGGCCAAGTATTTACGCGATTTCGTTCGCAGTGACGTTATCGTTGCGCGACTTTCGTCTTTCTAGATGCGAAACTAAACCGGAAACCGACAGGTCGGGCTAATAATCGAGTCATCGCTCACCTGTTTTTGTTTATTGCATCGCCGCCGTTACATTTGCCATAATACCGTAGACGATATTGAATCAACGTCCTCGCGCGTGCAGATATTCCTACGTAAAACTCGAATTCGGGGAGCGAAGGGATGGAGTAACGAATCATCCTTTCGCGGGGATTTTTTGACAGGGGATGACCGAATAAAAATATATTAAACGAATTATATTTTTAGTAGCCAGTGTAGCGCAGAGGAGCTCGTATTTTTCTTCATATTTTTCCCGAATTGATTTCGCAATAAAAATTACATAATTCAGTATACCTGACCCGTAACAAACGCTGCGCGTGACTGTTTTACTATATTATATTATATCATACAAATCATTTTATCAAATCAATTTCATGAAATAATTGCGAATTGTGAGTTGTAAGCAATCGGGCAACCATAGGATTTAATTAATATACATGACATCGACATTACTCGGAAAAATACGAGAGCACATATTTTTTTTCTCCCTCCCTCCTCCCTCTCTCTTTCTCTTTCAGCCATTCCAAACAATTTGATCAGAGTAAGCCGAGCCAATTTTAATTGTCGCATTATTCCAATCGCTTTGAACGCAATTATTTCGGCACAAGTAGCGAGAATCGCGGAGAAGGAGATGAAGCAACAACGGAAAGGGGGAGAGAAAAAAACAGCGGCGCAAACTGTTCCCGGTGTGGAAGGAGGGGGGGGGAATCGCGCGGCCTAATGACGCGCGATAAAATCCGCGCGCGGCGAATCGACGTCGCGGCCGTCTGCGACATAATTGGCAAAGTAATCGATTTACAGTTATTAACGCGGTAACGGTAACACTCCGCCGCGCTCCGGTCCCCCATTTGCATATTCATGACAAGAGAGAGAGAGAGAGAGAGAGAGAGAGAGAGAGAGAGAGAGAAAGAGGGAGGGAGGGCGAGAGAGACAACTTCGGCGGTGACTTGCGGCCGGTGCGATGGATGCAGAACGCGCGCGTCCTTAGCGTTAATGAGAACAAGATATCGCTCAAGGAATTTTCATGCTTCTCCAACCCACCTCTCCGTTCTTTCCCCTCGCAAGCAACCAAGCGACAGCGGCATCACGCGAATTTAATGCTCGCTCCCGCGCGACACGTTGTCTCCTGCGGTGAGATTTTTAATCGATCGTCAATTATCTGAATGAAATGAAGTCGTTGACGTCACGTGCGAATCGCGAGTCGCTATTAACTCAATGAGAAAGATATTAGCGCCAATTAGTTTGAGTTAATGTTTCCCGCTCTTCATCGCATTGCACGTAACGAAGGAATCCTCATGGAATTTTCATGAAAACAGAGCGCGATGCTTGTCCGAAAGCCGAAATTCAGCTTCTTGGCGTTAATCCTGCTAACTTTGTCTATAGCTTCTGTATTTTTCGACAAAGATGATTGAGCCCGATCGTCGCAATCCGCGCGGGAAGCGAACGGCTCAGCGCGCTGATTCCGTTTAATATGCTTTCCATGAGATCGCTCAATCGCGTGCAATCCAAGCCTCTCCAAAGACGGAGAAGGAAGCGCGAGAAGGTCTCCTAGGCTGTTCACCCCAAGACTTTTGGAAACACATGCAACAGCTATGGACATGTGCGACGGACACATGCGTGTCCGTCATGCTCCAACAGCGGTATATACCGCCTCGAAGAGGCCCCCTCGGAGGTCCCTCTCGGGGTCCCCGTCAAGGGAACAGCTGTTCCTGTCTCTCTCTAGTAGAGTTCTTGCTATGGGGTCCCGCCGCGGGTCGAGCAGCGATATATATATATATATATATATATATATATATATATATATATATATATATGTGAGATACATGGAAGCGAGATGGGAAAAGAACACACCGAAAATATGCGGATGAGAATTAATTCGCTGCGTGTACTCGCGCGCGGCCTCGACAAAGCAGCCGGAGACAGCCGGATACGCTTGATCAGATTAGATCAGATAGCTGAGGGTTCAAGGGCTAATTGAATCGCGGGAATCAGGGAATCGCGGGAAATCTTTCGTTCATCAAGGTCATCAAGGTCTCCGGAATAACGATGGAAGTCGCGAGGGAAACTTCCGCTACGTAACTTTCGATACGTAATAGAAATGGTAGCTGGAGAAATCGTTGCTGTTGCTCTCTTGAGCAGAGATCTCTCTTAAAGAGAGATCAGTACTAATGCTACAAAATACCGGCGCGAACGATATGTACACTCGTACGATAGTACGATAGTACGAGTGTACATATGCATTAAATAATAATGATAATGATAATAATAATATAATCAATATAATCAATTAAAAATTAGTTAGAGCATAATAGAAATATAATTAATTAACAATTGCTTGAAACATCGATCAATCAATTGAGAATAAGAGCTGCGCATGTGCACTTACTTTTACTAGCACGCTTAAGTCGCGATCCGTCATTCGAAGACGAGAGCACGCGTTTTGTAGAGGCCAGATCTCTTCCGGCAAGCCAGCTGTTCGCCAATTAACACTCGCCGTTTCTGGCTTCTGATTGCAGCGCGATGCGGGTACTGCTGTCAAAATTGCCGCGACCTTGGATCGTCGACGAAAAGAAGGATGACGGCTACACGGCTCTTCACCTGGCTGCCCTCAACAATCACGTGGAGGTCGCCGAACAACTGGCTCGCGCCGGGAAAGCTGACTTGGACCTGCAGAACGTGAACTTGCAGACCGCCCTGCACCTGGCGGTCGAACGTCAACATACGCAAATCGTGCGGGTACGTTGATCGGATCCAACTGAGTTAATCGGAAACCGCGGGAAATTCGTTCGTTCAAGGTCATCAAGTCTTTGAACGGAAATTGCATTCTCTTGCAAGAGAAACTTCCGTTCACTTTGATGCCTAGTACAGATGATAGATGATAGATCGTCGTTGTTGCTCCCTCGAAGAGAAATCAGTGGCCAATCGTGCTAATGCCAGTTCGTTCCATTGCAGTTGCTGGTTCGCGAGGGTGCGAATCTGAACGTTGCCGATAAGGACGGGGACACGCCTTTGCACGAGGCTCTTCGACATCACACGCTATCACAGCTGCGACAATTACAGGATGTACAAGACGTCGGGCGTTTACTGATGGGTCTAGGCACACAGGGTCAGGATAAGAAGAGCAGCTCCTTCATCGCTTGCTATTTGGCGGCGCACGGCGCCGACTTGGAACTGAAGAACAAGAAAGGTCAGACCCCGCTGGATCTCTGTCCGGATCCGAATCTCTGCAAGACCCTGACCAACTGCCACAAGGACAAAGAATCGTCAGTATCCGCGAGAAGAGCGGAAAGGCATCCCCCTCTCCCTTCCTCTCTCTCTCTCTCTCTCTCTCTCTCTCTCTCTCTCTCTCTCTCTCTCTCTCTCTCTCTCTCTCTCTCTCTCTCGCTCTTACTTTTTCGTGCAAACTTTCCAAGAGCGTCCTTAAAAATATAGAAACATAGAAAATGTAGAAGCACGCGTGGTATATCATACCAGGTACAAATACCGGGTACCGAGCATTCGTGCATGAATATCGTTAATCGCTCTTCATCCAATCATAACGCTCGCTGTTTTCCCTTTTCAGGCACGATATCGAGACCGCCACTCCATCCGCGGCGATCGACGAGTGCCTCGTGTGCTCGGACGGCAAGAGGGAGACATTTTTCAGTCCTTGCGGACACGTGGCTTGCTGCAACGCGTGTGCACCGAGGGTGAAGAAATGTCTGATTTGCCGTGAGAACGTCCTCTCCCGAGTGAAAGTAAGGACAACAATACGGGGCGCATCTTCTCATCCGCCATTCGCAATTCGAAATCCAAGCCTCTTCGAATTTGTTCATCCCGCTCCCTTCCTGCCGATCCATCCCCCTCGTTCGCTCCCTCTCCCTCTCCGTGACGGATGAGGGAATGTTAGGTCTCTGTCCTCTCTGCGCGTTCGCATACAATAACGGCCGCTATTGTTCTCAGGTCGAAGAATGCGTGGTGTGTTCGGATCGCAAGGCGGACGTGCTATTCCGTCCGTGCGGGCACATGTGCGCCTGCGAGAGCTGCGCGTCCCTGATGAAGAAGTGCGTGCAATGTCGGGCCCAGATACTGCATATGGTACCATTCTCCGTGTGCTGCGGCGGCGGGGGCGCTGTCACCTACGTGAAGGGATGCAACGCCTCAGGTACGTCGCTTGGCGTGCCCTCTCGGTACGTCAAGGTCATTTTCGTTTCGTCAAGTGCAAGCGAGACTGTTCCCAACTCGTGGAGCTGGAGAGATTACTGTGACCTGAACCAATGCGTTGCATAGATACAGCTTCTTCCAATGATTAATTTTCGATTTTTATCGTACATTCGTACGACCAATACTCTTTAATGATTAAAATAACGATAAAGCTGTTCATATCAAAGCGCGATTGCTCAAGCTCGTCGTTATCGTGCTCTAAGCTGCGTTTAGTCGGAGATTTTCTATCTAGATCTTCAACTAAGGATTCGTTTGAGATATCTCGAGACGCGATGAAGGATAGACTGCACTAGATCGCGAATAGGAATACGAATTACGGCAAGCGATGGCGATGTTATCGGGAAATCGTTCTGGCTTTCCTTCTAATCGACTCTTGCATCTCGAAGGAGCGGTATGCGAGCTCAAGACGGATCCCGAGGAAGAGCCGGCGCCCTCGAACAATGCCGCGGCCGGGGAAGCTCTCCTAATGAACAACGGCAGCCGAGACACTTCCCACAGCGACATACAAAAACTACAGCAGCAATTGCAGGACATCAAGGAACAGGTACGTGTCCTCTTTGCGTCCCGTCTCGTTATGCGCTCTGCTTAATGAAACGAATAATTTCGTTTACGCCGACGAAAGAAGTCCGCGCGCCACACAATTTATCCTTCGTTCTCGGACAGCCGTTCTCCCTCCCCCTCTTCCTCTCTCTTTACTTCTTTTTACCCGCAGCGTGGACGTTGCGATAATTTTAATTGTCAGCCCGTCCGTACATTTACTACACGCATTTGTTCATGTTCCGTACGTTTGAAAAAAGACCGATAGAATTATGTCAGCGTAAACATGAGGCTTACCTCCTAACCAACGTTATTCTCGAAATGAATTTTATGCGAGGATTAGAGGGTCGGAGTTAAACGTCATTAAACGTGAAAGGGGAATTAAATCTTCCTTCCTAAGAAGAGATACAGATTGGTTCCAATCTGGGATTTGACTCGTTCCAGTGGAACGAGTCGAGACCAGCAGTGGAACTAGCATCGTGAAGGTATTCGATGGGCGATAGAAAATCTAATGGGAAATCTTATCGTTGCAGACCATGTGTCCGGTGTGCCTGGATCGTTTGAAAAACATGATCTTCCTGTGCGGACACGGCACTTGCCAAATGTGCGGCGACCGGATGTCGGAGTGTCCAATATGTCGCAAGGCGGTCGACAAGCGAATTCTGCTGTACTAGAAGTCAAAGGTCGCCACGGGAAACCAAGAAGAATTACATGATGGCTGCATTGCATTCTCGCAACTGTATCCATGACGTTTAGCGGAAGAAAGGAGGACGGTCGTCTCGCTTATTCGGCACGATAGAATTACATCGATGCCGAGACGCGAAGCGGCATCATCTCCCCAATATGAAATCCAATACGATAACGCGACGCGAACAAGGATTTGGCAACAGTTTTGCTGAATGCTGAATGATGATTATCTTCCTTCAACGCGAGTTACAATAATACTTAAATGTAAAGCCTAAGTGCGATAAGTGATAGACTGCGGCAAAGAGCGCGCACAATTAGTATTTAATAATATGAGGACAACTCATGTTGCATGTGGTGTGTGTGTGTGTATATATATATATATATATATATATATATATATACACACATATATATGTTTATGTTATTTAAACATATATTTATATACATGTTTATACATATAAATGATATGTTATGCTGTTGAAGTTTCATCACGTATATGTGTAGTTATGCTAAGAAGCAAATGAGTGATTTCCATCAAGCTTCCACCAGAAAGCTTCTATTTATGAGCTATTCTGTTATTTTAGCACGTGATTCGATATTGAGAAGAAAGATTTCAGTATAGGCGTTAGCCTCTTTAAATATTCACTGATACATATGCATCGGATATTCATTAATATACGAGTAATACGTATTTACGCATGGATATCGATTACCAATGATTTCCACTCGCCGTAACAAGATCAATTGCGAATTAAATAAAATTCATAAGAAAGATACGTTTATCTATGTATCCTTGTATCTCTTGAAATGTTAAAATAAAAATTGTAAGATCATGATTCAGTTTACCATTTATTATTATGATTGGAAATATTCCGGAAATATTCTGCTGGAACTGCTCATGTCATTGCTGTGCTATCAACCCGATCGAGATGCATTTCTTCGATGCAACGCAGTGGCGAATCCAATATATTCCTGACATTGAAATATTCTGTTAGACATTAGAGATCATTTTGTTCAACGATAATTATATTAGCTTGTATAAAACTTATGCTAGTTTTATATTTCATCTATCTGCATTTATTCCTTCGAGGATATACCGTTAGACCCATAACCTCCTTTGCTCTTTTTGTCTGGACTTTAGGGAAGAAACTTTGATAACAGATAGAAATGAATTATATACTCATGAATCAAGTTTCTTCACGGAAGTGACCATCAGGAGCACTCATCTTCTCTCGAAGATGTAGAATGGATTTGCCATTGGTGTAACCAATCTACTTGTGATCATCGTTCCACCATGAACTGAAGAGCACTGTCTTTCCTCCTTGATTCTAATTGCAGATTTCTTCTATTTTTGTGCTTTCCTTACCACATTAATCCCGCGTATGAGGCAAAAATTTTGTCTTATCTCATTCTAATTTTACGTTCCGTCAAATTATTCTCGGCGATTGATAATCGGGAAATTATTTACACCTTTGATGTACATATTGTATATCCATACGTGGCGATTTGAGAAATCTTGAAGCGGAATAGCACGATAAATGTATGAAATTTAATTGTTTATATCTGCGGACAATTCCTGTGGTTTACTAGCTTCCATTAATCTCGCTATTTCCTCCATGTTACTTCGCACACGTCACGCATCTATCAACGCGCGTGAACGCGGTTTGCATACGAATGGCGTAGTGATTATGAATCAATTACATCGAGTATAGACGAGTAACGGCGAGTATGGCACGTACTTGAACATTTGTACGTACTGGGCCGTACTAGATCCTAATCAAGATAATCGGCGTACTTGACTATACTCGGCTATACTCGGCGATAATCGAGTATACACTGCCCTACTCGCCCATACTTGGCTATACTTGGCCATATTTGACATACTTGGCCATAGTGAGCCACATTGTGCCTTACTGGGCCATACTCGGCTACACTCGGAGATAATCGACTATACTTGTCTAGATATAGATAAGTATGGCCGATTATCGTTCAGGATGGCTTAATAAATCCAAATGGTGAATGTGGCTGAGCATTACCGAGCATCGCCAAGTATGACTGTTTATAGTCCAGCGTGACAAAAAATAGGACTCAATATGGCCCAATATGGCCCAATGACAAATATCGCCGAGTATAATATGGCACAGGTATAGTAAAATATGAGCATGTATTTTGTAGTATGGATGAGTAGGGCCGAGGTCTAATATAGTTTGATCGAGTTTGACCGAGAGTATGATCGAGAATGGTAAAGTACGGCCATATTCGGACTATGAACTATACTATGAACGAGTATGATTGAGTATAATCGCGTTGGGAAAATATGGCCCAGTATAGCCCAGTACGTTCTAGTAATTCCCAATGTGATCGATTGTGGCTCATCATCGCCCAGTATGATTAAATATGAATACATAGGACCGAATATATCCGAGTATTGGTGAATATGGCCGAATATGTCCTAGTATAGCTGGATATAGACTAGTATCATTCAATATGACCAAATATGGCCCAATATGGCTCAATATAGCCAAGCATGGCGAAAACAGCCGAATATGTCCATATTTGGCCATGCTTGAAGTATGGGAGAATATGGTCGAGTATCTTTTCGTTGGTCATAGCATTTCTGTTAGTTAGAACGAATAGTTGTATTAGTGTACTCGCCGGTCGATTAGCGCTGGTTGGAGTTAGCCAACTTCCCGTACATGTTGAATAATAAATAGCGGATAATAATAATACCCTTGAATTGAGCTACGCATTTTAATGCTACGGTTTTTAATCTGTACAACTACAGTATATACAAAGAAAAATATTTTTTCATAGAGCATTTGTTCACCGAATATGAGGTTTACTATTCCGATTAACGATGATTAAAGTCTGTTTTGTAACTTTTTCTGATTTGAACTGATTCACAATAGCTGTTGAGATACTCATACTGGGTGATCGTTGTAACCAAACATATGGGGTAATGTTAAGACTCGTCGTATTAGTTGTTATCGTTATTACCGATATTGTTATTACCATTTGTTGCTGGGCACGCTCCTTATTCCGTGCCCTCTCGGTACTATGAACTATGACCTCGGTCTCAGAACTATGACTCAATAGGCGGCAAAAGTCCAAACGCATATAAATATATCCTTTTGTTGATCATTTTTGTATGAGTAGTTACAGTATAGCGCCTCTCTTGTGCCTAGAATATTCTTGAAACCAAACTGCGTATCACTTGATTTTTCCTCGCATTTCCCGTATATTCTCTTATTAATTATTTTCACAAAGGTTTTAAATACATAGCTCATGAATAAGTCGGTGTCCCTTGTATGCTTTAGCATACTTGGATTTCCTTGTACAGCCTGGTACAGCGACAAAGGTAGATGTTAGCCAATTCGCAAGAATGTTGCAGGAATCATAAATCGCATTAAACAGCTGGCAAAATTATTCGGTCTGTACTAGCTCGAGCACGTTCGAGAGTACGTTGTCTTCTTTCCTGTTTTTAAATGTTGAGAATGCACAGACCAACTTTATTATTGACGGACCAGATGCGTTACTGGAGATATTGCTCGGAGCCATCGAGCGTATGTCATCGAATAGGTCTCGGATACACTCCTCCCATATTTTACAGATTTTCCGAAGATCAGTTAAGACCGAATTATTTTTTGTAGTTGTTAGAGTGTTTGTTTTCTCGAAGATATTGGTATGGCATATATAATCGCAGGCCACGCTCAGCAACTTTCCTCACCACTTCCCGTTTATTCCCGCCAATGATCGCTTACCTAAAGCTTTATTTATATTTTGCTCTAAGAAATATCCTTCTAACGCAAGACAAACACCAAGCAGCTCCATGTGCCAATTCAGAGTCGCTCATTGCAGTTTCGAATTCATTCGTCAATTCTGTGCGCTAGATCTTAGATGTGGTACCGATCTTTATGTCATTTTTAACTTTTCTTATTAAAAACTATAAAGTTCTGCTCTTGAATGCATTATGATAATTTCTCCCAAAAGATCAAGCACCTTATGATTGAACTTTCTGGGATTCGACTTTTGCAGATACTCATTCATCATTTGTACATTTCTAGATATATTTCTTTGTTTGGTACATATTGTAATCTCTTTGATCCATCTATCACATTGAATTTGCAAAATAATGATTATCATTAAAAGCCTATCAAGCTCATAACAGTAATCGGTCGATGCATTTGTGCAATACGCGCGATTCCTTCGAATAAAAAAGACATGGTGCAAAAATAACAACTGCTTTTTTATCATTATTTTTAGTTCCCAAATTCTTCCGTGCAATCTCATGAAGCTTGGAACACCAGTAATTACAAAACTTGTTTAATCCTTCGAAATGCATTCCTAATAACCAAACTATGTCGAAGAACTCGCCGACAGATAGCAGGTCTTCAGATTTTACAGTTTTACAGATAGATTCAGATTTATACGTAATAACAGTTTCTAATATACGTCGCAATCAGTTGCGCGGTAATGAAAGAACCGTTAACATGGTTAACCGTTAACCGTTAACATCTTCAGTCCTTTTTTAAGTAATGTTAAGTAACGATGAACATGAATAGCATCAGTGTTATTACCTAACACTGATAAGCCTCGTCACCAAACGCTGATACTACTCCTTCACCGCACAATGGAAAATGTAAGATGTCATTTCCTCTATCTAGTATCTATCACAATGGTAAATATAAAATGTCATTTACCCTATAAGTCCCTAAAAATGGCCTATAAAGGCTTAATATGATCAATAATGACTACGTATGATTATTTATGGCTATATTTGCCACACATTCGCCAGTTCTGAAGAACTTTAACGAAATCAGGTTTGAAATTTAGTGGCACACTACGACGAAAATTGTCAAAAATGTCCTAATATGGCCAATTATGGAATATTATGACCAACAATGCTCAAGGATGGTCAATTATGCTTAGGAACATCTAGACTGACCAATACTAAAGTAACTGCAGTTTCGAGAAACACTGTTATCGAGTGCGAGATTTGGGCATTTAGGGCACACTATCCCAACAATGGTGGAACATGGACTGAGGACGCCACTAAATGTTCCATATGCCTAGTTAAAGCCTAATATGACCCATTGCAAATTTGCCCCACTATGAACAGTTCGGCCCAAGATTGCTAAGATACGTCAGGTTTTGCTATAAGTGGCACCATATGCCGACATTTAGGTCATTCGTAGCACAAGCTAACATAGTTAATACGGTGGATACAGTTAAGATAATTAACATGGTCAACATGATAAATATGGTTAACGTCATTAAGGTTAACGTATTTAACGCAGTCGACGTGAATAGCGCAGTTAAGGTCTCCAGGATCTTTACCGTGGATATTAAAATTAATGTGATTAGCGTACTTCACACCTTAAGCGTAGTCAACGAAATAAACACAGTTACAAAAACTAAAGGGTTGGCACATTTAACACAATTAAAACAGGTAATACAGTTATAATTGCTAACATAGTTAACGAAGTTAACTAAGTATAGTTAATATGTAAAGCATGCCACAAATGGCAAAACCAGACGTATCTATATAAGCTGAGCGGAACTGGCAACAATGGGGCAAAGTTGGCAATAATTGGTCATACTAGGTATTCACTAGACAGAATGGAGATGAAGTGGCTTTCTTAGTTCATGATAATCCAAACTTGACACCGTGTGACATACAACACCATTCCATGCATACCTTAACGAAGTAAGTAAAAACTGGAGAAATCCCAGTATTATAGTTAGGCCAGGTTGGGTTAGGCGAGGCTGGGTTAGGCGAGGCTGGGTTAGGCGAGGCTGGGTTAGGCGAGGCTGGGTTAGGCGAGGCTGGGTTAGGCGAGGCTGGGT